>JASDQU010688288.1:7618-17712 GCA_032191745.1 Picea mariana
TTCTGTGTTTGCAACAAGACTGGACTGTGTAGCAGGTAGCAGGAGCACAACAGCAAGGCAGCTGGCAACGGAAATTAGCATCAGAACTAGGTAACCTGTTAAATTACGCATTTATTTTATTCTGCTATGAAGTCGTTAATCTTTGATGAATCTAAATTACTGAAGTCGCTGGTATGAATATCAATATTATGCTGAATAGATATTGTCTTAGTTAAGAAATAAATTGCTTATGAGGATAACGATGTTCATACATATATGGTCTTTACATCTCCTATGGGAATGCTTTTGGGAGTGTTGGTGATGTCTTCTACCACTCCTTGATCTTCCTTTCTTTTCAGGGATCTCGTGACTTCTTGATTTGCTAGAGCCACTCTCCTTATCCAACTTCTTTTCAATTCTTTCAGGATCTGCATTAACTTCATATTGAAGTCTTCTTGTTTCTCCTTGGATCTCTTAAGCCTTTCGTTATCTTCCTGGTGAATTTGGATGCTTTTTTGCAAATTTTTAATTCTTTTCATCATGTCCATGTATTTATCTATTTCTTCTCCATGTCCATTGGAGTTTGTTCCTTCAACTCCCAAATGGACATCCATTCCTCTAAATTCATCCTCCGGACTATAAGCATCCCGTGCCTCCTCCATTTCTCTGCACTATAGGACAATTCGGTTCGGTTCTGACAATTGCTAACTCTGCAAAATGTGCAGTCAACCGAATTTTTGTAAGGATATCAGTCTTTAATAATTTTCCAGAATAACATAAACCAATTTGATTCAACAAAATAATATCAGACTCCATTTTCTGTGGTTCTTGGTTGATCAAGAATCCCCATGGTTCTATCTCCGAGCCCTGTTCTGTTCTACAATTCAATTTTGGGTTACTAGCCCCTTTTTCTTCAGCCTTTAATTCACATGTGACCATGACTGTGACCAAGTGCTAATAGTTGGGTGCTTATCCGAAGCCTTGAAACTTCGGGGCTCCGGAGCTTCGAAAGTTTCTCTTTTTGCACATCACAAACATCACCAAAAATTGAACTCGCGAACTCACGGAGGATGGTGGATCTACGGTCCACATTCCCTCTTATGATCTATTCTGGATAGGAGCTTGGGGACTCTGGGCTTCAGTGGTTTCCAAAGAACATCACAAAAAATCTCCCGGAGTGCCGAATTGGCGAACTTACAACCCAACACATCAACGATCCACACCCTTTTGATAACCAACGACCACGATCAACGCCGGGACTCCGACTTCAAGAGTTCCAAATTGTTCATACTCTCAATTCTTTTAGAGTGTCAAGTCTCTGAACTACAACATCTGCCTCCACGTTCCCTCTACCGGTCAACGGTGGGGATTAAATCTAACCTATAGAAGTTTCTGACTCAAGCAATTGCAACACAATTTCCTCTGGAGTACCAAATCTACAGACCTTGGGATCTGGCGCCACGCGTCCTTTGTGATCAACATTCGAGATATACTCCAGCCTTCAGGATTTCTCAACTCTATGCAAAACGTAACACAATTCCTCCAAAGTGCCCAGTCTCCAGACCACAGAATCTGTTGCCGTGTGTCCTCCGTGATCAACAGTAGAGGTAGACTTCAACCTTTGGGCCTTTGGGAGTCTTCACACTTGAACACAATTCCTCCAAAGTACCAAGTCTCTGGACCTTGGAATTTGATGCCACATGTCCCCTGTGACCAATGATTGAGATTTACTCTAGCCTTTAGGCCTTCGAAAGTTCTCTACTCAATGCTAATTGTAACACCTTTCCTTCGGAGTACCAAGTCTTCGGACTTCATGATATGGCGCCACGCGTCTACTGGGGTCAAGTTATCATGGGCCCGATCTAGTTAACTTCTTCTCCAAGGGTTTAACTACTATATGTATTCATTAGGGGCCCCACTATCCATGCTCGAGAGGAGTGCCACGTGGAGAAATACTAGAAGCGAACACATGGCCCAATATGACGGGTGACAAGTGTCACGTTCTAACTAACATTTCTATCTTCCAAATGTTCTTGACTCACTGACACGTGGCACACATCCCATGTGTCCACATCATCCCTGGTGATGTTAGCAGGCCACGTCACTTTGGGACTTTAGAAGATTTTACACTTGCATTCCTCAAATCTCCTGAAATCTGAACTCCCAAACTTCTTTACCTTTCGGGGTCCACATAGTACAACTGTCAACAATTACGAGTGTGGCACGTGGCATGTCTAGGAAAGGTCCACATCACCCCAAGTGACGTCATCATGCCACACTACTTCGGCTCTTCGACTTCAAGAGTTTGGGCTTCCGGCTTTAGAAGATTCCACACTAGCACACTCCAATTCTCCCGAATGGCGAACTCTGAATAAGCCGATCTTCTGACACACGTCTTCTTTAATGAATTGTCCGGATGAAATTCAGACTTCAGTAGTTCAAGAGTTTTCACTCTATCACACCTTATTACTCTCAAACGTCGAATTCCCGAACTAGCCAATCTACTGACATGTGTCTCTTTTGATGAACGGTTTGGATTAACTCCAGATTTCAGGACTTTGAAAGTTTTCACTCTATCACACCTTATTACTCCCGAATGTCGAATTCCCAAACTAGCCAATTTGCTGACACGTGTCTCTTTTGATGAACAGTACAGATTAACTTTGGATTTCGAGAGTTTTTGCATCAACACACTCCATTTCTCCCGAATGCTGAATTTCAGAACTGCTGTGAGATCTATGGCTCACAACCACCCGTGCACAGATCTGTTAGCTGAGATCTGTCTTTCCCACTGCGCTTTACCTTTTGCTCTTGGCTTGATCTAATGGCTCTGATCTATCCTTAGTCAAATCCAACAGTAAACACTTCTCCCCAGATCTTCGATGTAGATCCTCTCTGGGACTTCAGAACTTCGGGCTTCAACCCCTTTTTCTCTATAAAACATCAACTTTGTCAAAGTCGCGAAATCCGAAGGACTTGGAGGTTAAATCTCATGCACCTTTTTCCAGATCTGTTGGCTAGAAAAGTTGGCCTTCCCCCTGCGTAGATCTTACGCCCCAAATTCAAACCTTGTGGCCCAACACAATTGTTGTTGTGGCTTCTTTCTCTGTTGCCATTCCATAAACCGTTATACCTCCTGAGATTCATAACACAACCAAGGTATTCTCTTGGCACCCAGGGATGCTATTAACTCATATTTTGTCCGTTTTGACGAAAATTCACTCTGAAACCTTTGTTTCATTAACCACTTACACAACCCATCCAGGCTCAGTGTTGAAACCATGGGCTCTGATACCATTTTGTAACATCCCCGACCATCAAGCTCTGTCGGGTAACAATACCTAATCAACTGTATCTTTCCTTTTCTGCTCTGATACCAATTTGTAACGTTCCCAGCCACCCACAGGCCAGGAGTCGTCACCGAGTAAACATCTTTTTCTTCTGATAGCATTTTGTAACATCCCCGACAAACCCATGTCGGGCCATGCTACTCCATAAAACTAACATGCTCAAGTATACACATATATATATCTAATGAAATTTTAACCAGACATAAACATTCTGTTCATACACATATTCTTGCAGAAGAGAAAATAACACATACAGATTTAACATATGACTTACGTTCTACTATCACACAACATAATGCAGAAATGAAAATAAAAGAATACATGCAGTAATCACAAAAAAAACCCATAAATATAACAACATATATAAATACACAACATGTAACCAAACTTGGAAATGGTATTTATCTATTAATTGAAGTACATCAACCGCGTCCAGACCTTCCACGAACCTACCAGCCTTAGACCATGATGCTCATCACTCTTAGCAGTGGGTCACCCCCGAGCTGGGACTAAAATCCACTGGACAAGGGATTCCTAAGCTAGGCAGGGACAACATGAAGTTGCACAGTACAATAGGAAGGATTTCCTCCAAGGAGCCACTTACACACAACTCACAGACTCTCATTCCCCACATGCCTATCCCACCCCAGGAGTGTACACCTTCACTATCACACAGTCCATCGATTGTTACACCTCCCTTTCCAGGGCTTCAACAATAGGCTGGATCAGTAATTATCAGAGATTTGTAGCTGCTAGTGGACTTCCTCCAGGATATCTCACTTGCTCAGCACACTCTCTCACCTAGAGAGAGTTGCTCACAATCTTGACAACTTGCTTCTTCACTCCCTCTTCTCAACACACGAGCATGGTGATGGAAACAACAAAAACTTGACGTGGGGAACAATATGGACAAGAAAACACACAGACAACCCCCAGGGTACAGGTACAACGAGGGTATCAATTCAGGCTTGTTGCAGAGGTTCAGGGTGTTTCAAGAATTCCACAATGGCATTCCACAGTTACTTTGTCTTGTTGGGTGCACTGGTCAATCCAGGGTAACATATGGTGAACCTGGTCCGAATGGTGAGAATCGTCAGAATGGTAAGAATGGTGAGAATGGAGAGAACGCCCCCCCTAAATCTTCATGCGTTTTGGATGACACTTGGCTCTCCAGGAGCACATTCCCCCCCACTTGGAACTCATTCCTCTCCCTAAAGGAACTTAGGATGAATTAATATCCTCTTTACAACTTTTAGAATAATAATATATTATTCTATTAGGCTCTTAAGCTTAGCCCTTCTTTCCTAGACTCTCAGCCCCATCCCTTTCCCTACCCATTGGATCTTAGTCCCCCATAACCCTTTCTTCATCGTCGGTCTACACACAGTGATGTTATATTAATAATAATATGCATAATTATATATATACAAAATTAGGCCCACTAGCCTTAGCATCTAGTCTCTCCAACCAAGGATGATTTTAGGGGCGAAATTTTGCTCATGGGCGAAATTAAGGGGCCTCCCAATTTTTATTGGGCGAATTTTTTGTATCGTAGTGGTTTTTTAAAACTTTAATTCTTAGCCCCTAATTTATTTTAAAAGAAAAAACGTATAGAGGGTTAGTCCAGGTTTCTATGAGGGAGAGAGAAAAAAATATGTATTTAGCTCGTCAAATTTGGAGTTGCAATCTTGCATTCGCCCAATTTCCATAAATATGAGAATTTCTGGTAACAATTTCGCCCTCCCATTTGGTTTTAATCAGGGTTTATGATTTAATTCGCTCAAATTTTGTGGTATGAGAAACTTTAATCTTCTATTTGCTCGATTTCCAAAGAACATGGGATGTGAGCAATTTGGCCCTCCCATTTGGTATAAATCACACATGATTTCTTGATGGAGGGCATTCAGATGAGGGTATTGGCAAAATCACACACGATTTCTTGATGGAGGGCATTCAGATGAGGGTATTGGAAAAATCACACATGATTTCTTGATGGAGGGCATTCAGATGAGGGTATTGGCAAGGTAGAGAAAAAACACGATTCTTGAATTTTTGATAGCGTCTGGATATCCTTCTCTGTTCAATTCGGTAACAAATTCGGCCAAATTCATAGCTTTAATTGTTTATGTGATTGTTGTTGGAGCCCATCCTTGCTTTCTGGAATATTTTAGTCTTCAGATTATTGAGTTTTCTTTGCCAGAAAAAGAAAATGAATGCTTGGAACAATTTTACAATCTCCTGCATAGCTATAGGGCAGGTTTTCTCTCTTGTATGTTGTAATATGTTAAAAAAATGGCTTATGAAACAAAATTGTTGGGGCTGTCCTCTTTTCTCCATTTGTTAGTTTCTTGACCCATGGGAGGATCTCAAGACTCCTTGATTTTGGACCTATTATATGGTATACCAAACAAACCTTAGGTGAATCCCCCACTACCTTAATAAGGAGTTGTCGGTAAGTAGGATTAGAAGGATCCCATTCATATCTTATTGTTACACATATTAGTTCTATACAAATCCTAGATCGAGTAGCAGAGGTGGCCAATGGCTTGTCATGCCTTGGATTTTGTTGTTTTATCATGGTATAGTTATAACTTATGTGGGGTTTTCTATTTGAAGTTTTATGTTCTTTAATGAGAGTTCTCTCCTTCGATTAGATGTTGGTTTGGTTGAAATGATCTTGTGATTACTATGCCATGAACTCTTAGCCTCTTTCAATGGTGTCGTTTATTTGATCCTAGAGGAGTCAATCTTCTCGTTATTGTGGTGTTAATTCTTTTGATTGGCCAAATGGATTTTGTGTTGACAGTATTTGTTTTTGTGTTGACTGTCTTTCCTTCGTTTTGTATTTTCAGATTCCAAATGGGTACAATGTTGCATCGGCTGCAGGAGATGAGACTCTCAGGTTTTGGCAAGTCTTAGTCTTTTGAGTCATTGACAATGTTGGACTCTTTGACAGTAGCAACACTAGAATCAGTATTATGCTCTGCTTCTTTCTTAGCTGGACAAGGAGGACATGTCCATCCAAGGTCTGTAGCATCTCTATTAAAACCTTGTACAACAAGTGAATTAAGTAGTAAAGGTAAATTAGAGGGCTGCATTAGCAAATTTCCAATTTAAGTTTCTTCTTCTTTTAAGAGGTATGATGGACTAGTTGAGCACTGGGAAATCCATATTAATGAGCTTAAGTAACTTATGGTTGTGACTTTCAAAAGCTCCTGCATGAATGAAAGGTGAAGGATGAAATACTTGACTATTTGAATGAGAATGCTCCTGTCATAATCATGAAATGGAGCAGGGATTGTAGTTGTTGCGAGCATTGAACCAAAGTAGCAACATTCATATATGAATTCAAATTCGAATACATAATTCAAGATGGGAAAAATACGCAACAAAAAAATCAAGTATGGCTCCAATATGGAAATATACATCTCATAGACATGAAAATATGCATTTTGTTCCAAATTTTAGAAGAATTGCAAGAAAGCTCAATAAATCAGAAAAATAATTAACTTCTTGAAAATTTTACCACTAGTTGATATTTATAGATGCATTCAAGATTTTTTAAATATTTTTTGAGGTTTTTGTGCTCTTTGTTTGTTGGGTTTATGAATCCATGGGGATTAAATACACGAAGTATATTATTAAAGGCAATCAAAAGTAAGTTGATTGTACAATATCTGTACTGTACAAAAAATTCATTGAATTTTGTACTAATGCCAAATTTTCGTACAACAAAGGCCAATACAGCCAAATCTTGCTACTATCCATTCAACCTAGGATTTGACTCTGTATGCAGCCTATCATTCTAGGGAGAGATTCAACCGACACATTGAAAAGTGTGTGCCATCAGAACTTTAGAAAGCTACTACAAATCCAAGTAGTCTCCCAGGGTTCCTTTTGTTTGTCCCAGGTGAAACTGATTTGCTTAGTCAGAGGTCTGCAAGCATCCATGGGGAACTATCTTATTTTCCTTTGCTTTTGTGACATATATGGCTACAATGAATGAAACAAATTCTATCCTTCAAGTTTGATGCATAATATGGAGGGGAGGAAGAGCCTCCATTGTTTCCATGATAGGCCACAATTGTGGGTGCACCTAAGATAAGAGGCTCTATTTCATTACATGTCCAAATATTGTAGACTTGTTTCTAGGTAGCCCCTAACTAAAATGGAGGGAGGATTATGTAATTTTTTAAGTATTAACAGATTTTCATTTTAGTTTGGATGGACCAAACGATGTGATAAAATTTAATAACCTGCATCCGTGTTGATCATGTTGCTCTGGTGCAAGCCATTTCTTGACAACCAAAAATATCAAAGGGGTTTATGTTTTATCTATGCATAGCAACAAATTTTAGTGTTCTAAAAATTGTAGAGACAAACAGTAAGGGGAAACATTTGTTCTACTCCTACTTACCTATTCTTATTGTCTTGTACTTTTAGCTACATGGAGAAATTATACCTCCAATAGGACATTTGTATGATTTTCAAAAGCCAATGGATCCTCTCGTGTTTGTAGTTCTGGGCGTTAAATCATAGTGACCCCGTATAGCTAGATAATCATGTTTGAGTTTGCAGAACTTATACAAGTTGGCTCTATCCATAAGAGTGTGGTCCTTCCAACAGGGGGGACTTTTGCATCCATGGAAATCAGATTGGATGGTCTACGTTACAATTCCACAAGTTTGATTTAAGGCTCAGTGTAGTTCTTGCTGTATTGATTGCCATGAATTTTTAATTCCAAACTTTTGAAAACTGTTAATACTAATAGAGATTTAAAACAATCATGTTGTATAAAGTGCAGTGGAATCGAGGAAATCAGTACCAGGTGCTTCCTGCTAACCTGTGTTTATGAGCTAGTTCCTTGTGGAGTCATGTGGATCATGACATGGGTTTATGTTCCATGGACCCAACACTAACACTGCAACTTCTTTACATGTATCTCAAGTTTCAATAGAACTCTCAATCTCTCAGCTCCAATTCATCTACAACATTTAAAATCTTAGTTGCTAGCCAAGATGAATCTCTTGTTTTACAATAGGTGTTTGGTATTTTTTCTCTGTGTTGACTCTCAGTGTATTCAAGACTTATGAGTTGTGCAATCAATCAATTAGAATAATTTCTGAGTTGATTCTCAAACTTGTACCATAATAAACTTATTTTATGTTAATGGCGAAACAAATGTAGATTAACTGTGAACTCGATTACTATGCTTTCAGATTTGGTTAGGACTAAAGGAAAAGGAAACCATTGTTTGACATGTTGAATCTAAGTTGTCTATTCTATTATCCAGATATTTCCCATTTCAAGTACTTGAGTGTGTGGCTACTAGTGTTTATGCCTTGATCTTGATATTGTTGGGATTCTCAAAAAATCTATTTGCATGTTCATCTTTATATTGTCATTCAAGAGAGATGGAGAGATTGGCTTTCACGATACAGGAAATGCAGTCATCTTTTCATGAAGGTAGTGATGGGAGTGAGCCAATTGATGAAATATTTGGAAGTCCATTATTGTCATCAGTATATACTAACTCCAATAATAGCTCTAACAGTCCATGTGTTTCCCTCAGGATTGGGGACAAGTATCAAGTTAACATGCCACCATTTAAGTTGAAAATGGGCTATAAAAGTAAGGATTGTAAGGATGACAAGGCTGAAGAATTTGAGCTACTATTTGTGGAGGGATTACCTATGCCAGTAATGCAGATATGTTGTTTTTCACCATTTGGAAATGGAACATTCTCAGATAATGAGTTTCATTCAAATAAGTCTTYCCCAATTGATGCCATAAAGAAATATTATGGATTGTGTCAGCTGGATTTATTTGAGCTGGAAAATGATCAATGTAACCATGATATTAGTAATAGTGGCCAACTGTAATAATCCCATACATATAAATATTATAACTGTCAATCATATATATATATCTATAAATTAATCAATTGATTATAAAATAACATAGTATAACATAAACTCAGTCATTGGAAAGTAACCTTTGTTTTAATTAATTTTGAAGATACCCAACCTCTTAATTTGACAAGGCCTTAAGTAAGATTATAATATTAACAATAGAAATAATTCAACTCTTTGCATAGGATTATCCCCTTAGTCGTAAGGGCACAATTTACTGAGCCCAAAACCTAAATTCGAAAAACAAAGTATGGGCTAGAACTTGCGTCCACTGTCAACGAGTACTACTTGAAATTTTTATTGTTATTGTTATTGCAATGAGTATGTATAAATGGGGAACAGTTGGAGTTTTTTTTATCTACTACACAGGAATAATTACGAATCATTGTAATTGTTGAAACATAAGAATAAATGCACTAGTTTTGGACACCCCAAATAAGCCAACTTTATAATCAGTCAAAAAAATCATGATCACATGAATCAACCTTTTATTATCTTTATCAAAATTCTTTTCATTACATCCAACTCTAATCACCGAGAAGACTTTCCTTGAGCATCTAGTATGACGATTGAACAATCTTAAGAGTGTTTTAGGAGTTAAAATAAGAGGAAACACATGGCATGTCCTATTCATCTCATTGGATATATCCAAAGTTGAGGTATATTCCTGAAAAAATCAAGCCATGAACAAAGTAGGAATTCTGAAACCAATCTCCTTGGTATCAATTATAGGGTACAAAATATGAATCTACATTTTGTATCTAAATATGGCAGCAACTACTACTACAAAGGAAAAAATTCCAGCATCAACAAAATCCACAACATGTTCTTCAAGTAAACTGAGTAATTCAAT
>JASDQU010688289.1:899-15680 GCA_032191745.1 Picea mariana
CTATTTCCACTATTGAAGCTTGGTGGTTGGCTTGGTTATTATCCAAGGCTGCATAAATTTGTGGCACACTCCTGGCCACATCATTGACGGTGGTAGTTTCCTGAATGTTATAAATCCTCCGACTATTCTATTGGCAGTGTGGATAGTCTCTCAATAGATGTTCTTCCCCGCAACCCCAACATTTCAAAGGTTCTCTCTTTGGGTTATCAGTCTTCACTGATATGGGTCCAGAAGTTTTATTTTCGCTCAAGGAGGGAAAATTCTGCTGGTGCATACTCCGGGCTGGGAAGCTCATTTTTGGGTTCTTCTTATAGTTCTTAAATCCTGGGGATTTAATTCCCTTTTTCTGAAATCTTGAACTATTCTTTTGTTTCCATCCTTCGCGAGGTTCTGCTCAATGCCCAAAATATTCATAACAATAGGTTGTCTTTCGAATAGTGCCTTCTAGAGTCTTTGGCTCATCAAATTTAATTCTATTCCGATAGTCTTAGGTAGCCCACTGATGAAGCATTGCACCTTTTCCTTTTCCGCCTTGATATAGGGTACATACCTCAACAAATCGAGGAATTTGTTGACATATTCTTCTAGAGTAAGTTGACCCAGTTTTAGTTCATAAAACTCTTTAGTCTTTTCGTCGAAATATTTTTCCGACAGATACTTCTTCCGGAAGTACTTCTCAAACCATTCCCAAGACAGGTCCTCTTCGCGAACCCCTTTCACATTCTTAAGGTCTTCCCACCAAATGGAAGCCTTTCCGTTCAAGTTGAAGGTGGTCAATCGGGCCTTCATATTTTCTGAAAAGTCATGGACTCTGAAATACTTCTTTAGTCCAAGAAGCCAGGCCTCTGCTTCCTCTCCCTTCTTTATTTCACCGTCGAAGGAGGGTGGTTTGGCCTTTCTGAATTGTTTGAATTTTCGACCTTTGGAAGACTTTTGCTTCTTCTATTTTCTTCGGGGATAGGAACTAGTTCTGCTGCTAGAAGAGCCCTCTAAATCGCCAGCTTCCTTCTCAGAGGAATCATCCGACGCTTGTCCTTTACCTCTGGGGTGGACCTTTTTCGAGGTGTTCCCTCAGTGTGGCCACTGATATGACCATGTTTCTGAGTTTCAGGTTCATGCTGCATTTGTCTTTGTAGATCGGATAAACTATGCAGTAAAACTGCGTTAATTTCTGTTTGTTTTTCTTGTTCTTTCATCATCCTTTCATTGTCAGCCTTGCAGCTTTGTAATTCGACCATGAGACTCCTCATAGTCTCAGCTATATCTAGAGGGGTCCCTACTACCCTTCTTTCGTCAGACTCTTCATCTCTATTGTGGGAGCCCTCTCCCACTTCATGGTGAGTCACCATACTATGTGTTGATAATTTCCCGCGGTTGATCTTCCGCTTGTGTGCAAAGACAAACGCTGGTTGTTAGTCAATAGTTAGATACATTTTTATAACCCGTGCAAAACTCATATTTCTTTCACATGCATACACAGTCGGGTTTTCATTTCGGAATTTGACCTTTTTGAATTAAGAGGGTTAAGATAGAGGGTTACTCTTTTTAAGAGTGTTCTGAATGGAGCTTCTGTGCAACTCGTTCATGATCCCAAGCAGGCCGAGTGTTGTAACCATGCTCTGATACCAATTTGTAACATAACCACTACGAAAATCAAAATTTTCGTCGATTTCTCGAGAATCAAAATCCCTGAATTACTCACGGGGGCCTAGTGTCAGCTAGTTCCTCATATGTTCACCTCCATGTGGTTGTGGGTCACGACTACGGGCCGAACTAGTATGACGTCTCTGCGCACTTCGCAACTCAGTGCTACCAGAACGTCGAGTCTTTCGACTCTACAAACCCCGAAGCTCGAAAATAGTGAAACGCTGAACCCCGACAGGGCTAGCGAGTGGCAAGTTTCCTGCTTGGGGTCTTGTCCACATGACCCTGCTCCGTGTCCACGTGCTTAAGCTAGCCAAGCGCTTATCGGCTTTTCGCAATTTGGGGAATTGCAATGCATGACTTCTACCTTTCCCCATCCAAATCCCCGAAAATTCTGAGGTCTCCAAAGTTTCCCTCCAAAGGGAGATCAATAGTCGTAAGCCTCCCCTGATTCAACGATATGGATCCTTCCTGGGTTTCTGTATTTGGGAGTTCGAAATGCAACGACTCCAAGACTCTTTGTCATTCAAATCTCTGAATTCCGTTATGGGAATTCGTGTAAGAGATCGATGACTCTTAAGAGTGTGGATCCAACGGTCCACGGGATTTCGGGACTTTTCCCTGAACTCTGACCACTCACCACGCGTCTCCTTTGATGGACGGTCTAGATTCCTTCATCTCTTGCAAGGGTAAAAAGGGTCGTGGCATTAAGGTCTGCGTCTCTTCCTCGAATCTAACAGTCATTATAGACCTTGGAACCTTCGAGAGGATCTCGCAACACGTGGCCTCCCTTAATTGAATGATCCTTGTTGTTTCGCGATTTTGCGACTTGCGACCCTCAATGACACAGATCCTCTATCAATTCGAATCCCCAGTATCTGAAATACCAATGGACTCTCAATCTCCGCCACGTGTCCTCCATGGATGGATGACTCGGATCTATTTTGGGACATTCATTGTGAAGTTTCCAGACCTCTCGTCATCAGGACTTCCGGAATCCCAAATTCCGAAATCCCGATACCAACTCCTCTTTCGGGACTTTCGTCTCTATTCACGAGGGCTTAACCCTCATGCATCTCCTGATAGATCCAACGGCTGTCGGGTTTTCTAACTAAGATCTGGTGGTTCAGATCTATCTCATGCTGTGCACTCTCCCACTGCTCCTTAGACGTGGAAAAACCAACGGTCCAGATACTCCCACGGACCTTGGGGGTCTACGGTCCTGATTTCATCGCTACTCACGAAGATAAAGGAAAAGGGGTTAAGGCATTTAACACCATCGTTTCTTCCTCCAATCTAATGGTCGTGAATGACCGCAGATATTTCGACGGGATCTCGTCTGTCAATCGATTCTTATCCACACGCTCCTGTTTCGAGATTTCGCGGATCGAGGTTTCGAGACTCACGAGTGCAAGAAAACTCACACCGAGATACTCTGGGTGCCAAAACGTCGAAAGGTTGAGGCCTATGAAGACCGTTCTCCCTCATACAAGGTTTTGAGACTTAACCTCTAACATCCTTCTTCGGGTCCTCAGGTAATTTACACCAGGTTTTTGAAGACTAGACTGGAAGGTCTTCTTTAAGGTAAGGGAGTGGTCTCAAAAGGATGCCTTCAAAAGGAAATCTATCCAAGGCATCAGGTAGGACAAACATAAGAACAATCTCCTGAGAGAAGACTTGAAGTCTGACTTAGATCGGTAAGAAATTCGTAAAACATAAGCCATACGTGGTCTTTCCATTATAAGCATACAACCACCATTTCTGGTCAAAACACCACACAACCAGTCTTATGCTCAAACCATTCATAAATTGCACAGATTAGGAGCATACATATCAGCATATAAACTTCAAGATACAGGATATAAAACACTTATCAGAAATAACACTAGGTGTGATTGCAACTGCTGAGAGGGGTGCTCGTTTCCACCGAACTGTAGGCTCAGCGACTCCCAACAGATTTACCACTAGCCACCCCCAAGCTGAGACCACGATGCTGCGAAACTGCATCTTTGTTTGCCAGTGACTGAGAACGAAGGTTACTCTCCTTCTTCTCTGCTATCACTCACTCTGTATTTTCCAGAGTTCTCCTCCTCTTTCCCTCGCGTCTGCCCTTGATCGCCCACACTTCCTACCTTTTCTCTGTTCAGTGAGGTTGTGTGTGGCACGATTTTCCTCACAGTGGTCAGGTCTGAGGACTCTACAGATGGGCGGTTCACCCCCATCCCTCATTACTCATGAGGATCCCTTTACCTACCAATCCTAACGAGTCATTTAATTCGGGGCCAGCGAGCCGCTCTTGGTTCTCCGGGCCAGTGAAGTCCAAATACGGTATTGGTTTTGGTGGAAGTTAACGCCACCATTCAAGGTGCCTTCCACCACCTTTCTCCAACCATCGTGGTCTCTTTTTCAGCATATCCCCTCTCAACAGTCATGTAATATATATTCATAATATTGTTCACATGCATCGATCTTTTTCATAAGGTCCATTCACATCACACATTCACATTTTTGGGTTTGCCACAGTTCTTGGCCAGTATAGTTATTTTTACAAACTGGGGGAAACTGGGTGTTACACATAACTACTTTCTATCATACCCCAAACAATTCAAACACATAATTCAAATGAATGCACATACAACATAATTTCACAAAACCTGATCATTTATTAAAACTTTTAAAGGAATAAAGTTACGGAAAGAAAATCTTTGTTCCTTCTGGGTCTTTCGAACCTCTACAAAATACACTCAATCACACTCTCCACACTTTCTAACCTTCTTCATTTCTGATTACAATACATATAAATTCCAATGATTCTCGAATAACTCTAAACAAATAATCCGAGCTATCCTAACAAACCCTATAACTTAGAAATTATGCTCCCCAAACTTAGTAACAACTCGAAACCTATCAAAACTACTCAATCTATAATATCTTCCAGAGATACCCACCTAACTATCACAAATAAATGATAAAAATTAAGGAAACAAACTTCCTTTGGTAAAATTTTATGACCCTTGGGTCAATCTTGAAATTTGTTGCCAGATGCTCCTGCATTAGATTCCCAGAGAAGAAAAGAATTGTTCAAGAGGTCTTCAACACTTGTGTCATACTTGGAAGTTTTTGTTATTGTCATTCAATTAGCATCTTCCACTAGTTGATTCTTCCATTTAACCAAATACTGAAAGTAGTCTTCACCTCTGGTTCTCTTTGTCACTTTATGATCCAACACTATTTCAATCTCTTTCTAAACTATCCTAGAAAATTGTTTTTTCCATCCAATGGTCTAATCTTCATCACTTGCAGGTTCATCTGTTGAAACATCCTGTGTCCCTTTGAAGAGATACAAATACGCAACATTAAAGATTGGGGAAATTTAAATATCCATTGGAAGTTCTATTTCATAAGCATTAGAAGAAATTTTTCTTAAAATTTTACATGGCCCAATCTTATTAAGATTTGGTTTGTTATGTGTTCCTGTAGGAAATATTTCCTTTCTCAAGTATTCCATTACCAATTCACCAACTTTAAAATCCACTTATCTTATTCTCATGTCTGCTCTATGTTTGTACTTGTTGCTTCTTTCCTACAATTTCTACTTGACTCTCTCCTGTAGCTCATGCATGCTCATTGCAAAGTCTCATTTCCTGTTTTCTTAAATTTGTCAATTCAAATACACCTCGTGGATGCATTCCATACAAAATTTGAAATTAAGTCATCTCTTTGCTTTTGTCAGGTGAGTCATTATATGAAAATTCAACTTAATCAAGCACTTCATCCTGCTACTTGGGATTCTCTTTCGCAGGACTTCTCGAAATGTTTCCCAAACTTTTGTTCACTACTTCTGCTTTCCCACCAGTCTATGGGTGATATGCTGAGCTAAAATTGAGATGAGTACCAATTTTCTTCCATACATTTCTCAAAAAATGTCTCACAAATATAGTGGCTCTATCAAAAACAATGCAGTTAGGAAAACCATGCAATCTTACTACTTATTTAAAGAAAAAAATTGGAGTATTTGTTGCATCACTGGTTTTGTACAAGAAATAAAATGTGTCATTTTAGAGAATCTATCAACTACAACATAAACAAAATCCTTACCTCTTTGTGTCCTTGAAAATCCCAGCACAAAGTCCATACTTACCGAATCTCATGGCGTGTTTGGGATAGGTAGTGGCTGATACAAACCTACATTCTGACTTCTCCATTTAGCATGCTGAAAAATTATGCATTTCTCCACAAATATTTTCACATCAGTCTGCATACCTAGCCAAAAATAAAAAGCATTAATCTAAGCAAAGGTCTTGTCTCATCCAAAATGTCCTGATAGTCCTCCATTATGCTTCTCTTTGATCATATTTTCCCTCATGAAACATCTTGGTATACATAGTTTATTGTCCTTGAACAACAAGCCTTCTTGTATCGAGTAACTCAACCATTGACTTCTATTGTTGGCAATTGAGTTTTCATAGGTTGCACAAGCATCTCTGAAATCTACATCTTCTTTATACATTTCCTTCAGCCCATCAAATCCTAAAGTGTTGACTTGAAATTCTTGCAAAATTAAATTAATTCTACTCAATGCATCAACATCTTTATTTGCCTTACCATTGGTGTGTTTAATTACAAATGTAAAATTATGTAGAAATTCAACCCACTTGGCATGTCTCTTATTTAATTCTGGTTGACTACTTATGAATTGTAATGTATGAGTATCAATATACAGAACAATTTCCTTGGGCATGAGTTAGTGTTTCCATTTCTTTACTGCTTGAACAATTGCATAAGAATATTTCTATTTAGCATCATTCAACTTTTCACTGAAATATGCAATTGGTCTCTGTTCTTGAATTAAGACAACTCTTATTGCAGTGCCACTAACTCAATCTCAACTTGTAAAAACTTACCATAGTTTGAAAAAACTAAAACAAGTTGTTCAATAGTCTTCTTCTTTAACAATTTAAAGTTCCGTCAGCGGCCTTTTTCCATTCAACTGGTTGTTTTCTTTACTTGATTGTTTCCACAATTGGAGCACATAATTGACTTAATCTTCTTATTAAATTTCTATAAAAACTTTCTAAACCAAGGAAGCCTCTTACAACAAACACAATTCTTGGAGTAGGCCAACCAATTATTGCTTGAACCTTTTTTGGATCCATCTTTAAACCATCCTCAAATATCACAAATCTCAAACATATCGGCTCACTCTTCATAAAACTGCATTTCTTCAAATTGATCAACAATTTATTCTTTTGTAAAGTACTCAAAACCTTTTCGAGGTGTCTCAAATGTTCTTTTCTTGTTTGACTATATATCAAGATATCATCCAAATATACTATCACAAATTTTCCAATAAATTCTTTCAAAACTTCATTCATTAATCTCATGAAAGTAATTGGAGCATTTGTGAGCCCAAAAGGCATCACCAACCATTCATACAATCCACTATTAGTTTTGAAACCAATTTTTCATTCATCTTATTCTCTTATCCTTATTTTATAATATCCACTCTTTAAATCAATCTTTGAAAAATACTAAACACCACTCAAACAGTATAACAAGTCATCAATATGAGGTAATGGAAATATGTACCTTATCGTGATCTTATTTATTTCTCTAGAATCAATACACATATGCCATCCTCCATATTTCTTTGGGTTGAGCACTGTTGGAACAACACATAGACTCAAGCTCTCCTTTATCAATCCTTTATCCAAAACCTCTTGCACCTGTTTCTTTATTTCTTCATTCTCCTGTGGTGTCATCCTATATGTTGTCTTGATAGGTAAAATTTCTCATAGGATTAAGTCAATATGATGACTAATACTCTTATAGGGAAAATGCATTTGGAAATTGATCAACTACTTCATCAAAGAAAAATGTACTACTTCATCTTTCTTGACTTCTTGTAGTAGTTACTTTCCACTCATCATCAACACACTAGGACCAACTTCTTTGGCTCCTTCATCCTTCAAAGGAAACAATACATGCTTGTGTCCATATTTTTCAAGAGAATAGGTGTTCCTCCTACCATCATAAATGGATTTTTTGTCATACTGCCATGGTATTCCCAACAAAATATGAAAGACATCCATTGGAATTATGTCACATAATACATAATCCTTGTATCTATCAATATGAATTTCCACATTAAACTATTCATTCACAAAAATTTTATGTCCTTTCTGAAACCATGACACTTTGTAGGGAGTGGGATGCACAGTCCTCTTCAGTGCCAACTTCTCTACCATCTCAATGGAAACCAAATTGTCTATGCTACCACTGTCAATGACAACCTTGCAACACTTTCCTCTTGATTTTCATATAGTATTGAATAAACTCTTCCTCTGGGATGGTTCTTTAGCTTCTTTATCTAACTTGATCATAACTCTCTTCATCAACAATGATTCCCCTACCTCTGGAGCTTTTTCTTTTGTGATTGCATACACATTATCTTCCTGGGTTTTTGCAACATGTGCACTTCTTTGACCTGTTGATTTATTTTTTGGACAGTCCCAAGACATATGTCATGTCTTTCCACATGTGCAACATCTAATTTCTTTGCCTCTACCTATGCCTCTTGAGAAAAATATTTTTCCTCTTGATTCACCATACTTGAGCTTTCTCCTTCATCTTTTGGATTTTGAAATCTTCCTTTGCCATTGGATTGTCTTTTACCTCTTGCTAGATTTCTGTAAATTTTAACCTTGTACAATAATTTAATATAGACATATTTTTAACAAAAGAACATAAAATATACAATGGAAAATACACACATTACACAGATATTTTTCTCGTGGAAACCCAAACCGGGAAAACCAACATATTCTATATTCATTCATATCATACATTGTTTACAATACAATACACATATAGGAGACAACGACAACCAAAACCCTAATCGAATGACCTAGATTAATCAAAAACCCTAATTCCTTAACTGGAAATAGAAAACCATCGACGAAAAACCATGTGTTGAAAAATTGCCCAAAAATGGACATGAAAATCGAGGACAGCCCAAAAATGGACACGAAAATCGAGGACAGCCCAAAAATGGACACGAAAATCGAGGGATTTTTTTTTCGGAGGCACTACCCTCGAACCCCCATGCACGTCTGACGTAATATAGATGTTGCTTCTAGTCGTGCAAAGAATATAACACATATCCAACAATTTCTTCCTCTATTCTTATGGATCTATTTTCTGGCCAACTTCTCCTCAGCTTTCAAAGCTGCTTGGTATGCATCTTCAACTGTATTCAAGAAAAAAATGCTAATTTTTTTTTGTATCTCATACCTCAAGCCATTGATATATCTAGCAACCTTCTCAACATCTTCCTCTATATGACCAACTCTAATATTTAACTTGTAAAATTCTTCAATGTACTCCTTCACTATCATAGTCTTTTGTTTGAGATTCTGCAATTTTCTAAATAAATTTAGCTGATAATACTTAGGAATGAACTTACTTTTAAATTTAGCAATCATCATGTCCCAATTCTTAATCTTGGATTTTCTTTTTCAATTTTATTCTACTTGAAATTCATCCCTCGATAGAGTTGCATGACCTTTTAACTTTTCCACTGTATACTTTACCTTCTTTCCTTCATCTACATCCTCATAATAAAAATGTGTATCTAGAGCATTAATCCAATCAATCAATTATTCAACATTCAAGTTACCTTTATACATTGGTACCTCTACCTTTGGTATGACAACAACCCTTGTGACCACCCGTATCAGTTTCTCTTCTGTTGTTCCCTCTTCTTCCTCTTCCTCAGAGGTTGTTGTCTCTTTTCTTTCACTGACATCTCCTATATCAGGCTCCCTCTTCATGGAAGCCTCCATGTCATCCATCCTTGCTCGGAGTTGTCTCACCTCCTGTTGCAATTATGCATTTGCAACTGGTATTCCTTAGCCTCTTCTTCTGAGTGACATCTTCTCCTTCTTCACAAGCAAATACATTGGTGGTATCTTTTTCTCTGATACCAAAAATAATGACCTACCAGGACAAATCCCACATAAACAGAGTTTGAAATACTCTTTCAAAAACTTCAACCTCATAGTTGCTCTCGAACTCTTCAATTAGTTTCTGGAATCTTCACACCAATCTGTTAGAGTTTCTATCGAGGTAGCTGAAAGTGGTGTTGGATTTAATCATTTCGACAAATTGGGGTTAAGCACTTTGAATGAGTTAGAGTGATCCATGTTTCCAAATATCTTATCTATGATCAATCTCGATTGTTGTTTCTCTTCTCCGATGGATGGTTCAGATCCGTTGTCAGAGCACTGTGTATCGGATTTTCAAATATGACGAGGTTCTGAAGGTCGGTTCCCATACAATAGTTTCATCAGATTCAAACACTCTGACAGGTTGGAGTTAAATGCTCCAATGATCAGGGTAGTCTTATGTGCTATGGGTCCGATAGTCAATCATAATCGTTGGTGTCCCTTCCGATGGATGATCGAATCTTGTCTTCATAGTATTGGTGTCAAAGTAGAGTGGAGAAAGGGAACTCCGATATGATATGGTCAAACATGAATAAATCTGAATTAATGTCGACCTTTGATATGTCTTGGCTCTACCTTAGATCTAATCATTGTCATTTATTTTTCTTCAACGAAAATCTCACAGAAGTCGCTCCAATGGATTCCAACTCTGCTAAAGATCACCTGCAAACATAACTACTTGCTACTATACCCCAAACAATTCACGCATAGAAAGCATAATTTCACAAAACCTGATCTTTTATTAAAACTTCTGAAAGAATACAGTTACGACAATAAACACTTTTTTCCTTCTGGTTCTCTCGGACCTTTGCAAAATACACACAGTCACCGTCTCCACACTTGCTAACCTTATTCATTTATGATTACAATACATATAAATTCCAATGATTCTCGAATAAATCAAAACAAACAATCCGAGCTATCCTAAAAAACCCTCTAACTTAGAATTTATACTCATTAGACTTAGTAACAACTTGACACCTATCAAAACTACTCAATCTTGAATATCTTCTAGAGATACCCACCTAACTATTACAAATAAATGATAAAAATTAAGGACCCTTGAATATCTTGGTAAAATTTTATGACCCTTGGGCCAATCTCGAAATTTACTGCCAGATGCTCCTACATCACCTTGTGAATCATTACTCCAAAAGTTATTGCAAGTGCTTCTCACTTCATTTATTTCTAGCATGGAACTCGTACATTACTATGTTTGGAATTGTAGAGTCATGCAACAATTGTGTTTTCTTCTCCACTTTCCAACTCTTAGGTGGTTTCTCCCTTTAGGTTCTTGTTACACTTCTTTGTAAGCCTATAGAAGCTTCTCCAGTTGGCTTTTTTCATATTTTATGTGCATCTCCTTAGGGATGTCTCTACTTATATCTATTAATCTTCTTGTTGATTCTGTATCAAAAAGAGAAATACAAGTTACCTATTTGAGATAATTGATCAATTTCTTAGCATGGTGGAACTTACCAAAAAGATCTTGGATTTACTTTTGTGCACATTGTTGATAAATGATTTCTATCCTTGACCGGGCAATGTTGGGTTTCTCTTTTCAATATGATGAAATATTTCATGTACATATAAGGAATCCATAACATAACAACACATACACAATATTCACTACATCTACCTCCACTTCATCAATGTACTTTATGCTAAAAAATATGATCTTTGTTGTTTTCTCAATCTCAACCCTACATCCTTATTTATCCATCCTACTAGGTATGGAAGAGAATGGTCATGTACATCCAATCCAAGATTTCTCACCAAGCCCTCTACTATGAGGTTTCCATGTGAACCTAAGTTAAATAAAGAATCCACCTTTGTCTTCTTAACTTGTATCTTGATGTGGAATATTTTTGTCATCTCCCTCTCTTCATTGTGATGGAGGTTGCTAATGTTTGCCTCCTTATGCATGCACTATGCCACAAAAAAYATTTTCATTTACATCTAAGTTATTCTCTAWTTGATTCATTGAATCCATGCCTATAATGTTCRTCTTAGGTTGATCATTGTTATGGTTCCTTGTGTACAAATCATGATGCATATATTCTTGGTGTGACCATATTTGTTATAGTGATCACAGTGGTTATTTGGATCCTTGCATGTATGCACAACGTCAACAATCTTCTTTCTTTTCCCTTTGCACTTCTTATTTTCCACTTTGGAAGAGCCCTACTAGCCTGGTTTCTTTAATTTTCTTTCCTATCCCTTCTTTTTTCTCATCTCCAAATACTATGCTTGCACATAGGTTTTTTCAATGTAATTAGGTTTGAAGAGAATCAATTACCTCCTTAAGTTACTGTACAATCCATTGAAATACTTGATGACTGCATCTAAGTTCTTAGGAGTTATTCCCAATTAAATGTCGTGTTTTATGAACTTAGTAGTGTAATCTTGTACAATTTTCTCTTGTTTATACCGGTGATAGTGCCAGTCAAATCCTATTGAAATCCTTTGGTCGTATTCATACAAAATATATTAAAATTGGAACTTGATGAGGTATTTCAATACCTTTTCACTACATCAGAATGTGACATTGGCAATGGACAAGTTTTCAATGGGTCTTTAAGGATCATTGCTAAAGTCACTTTTGGTGTTACTCCTTCTAGACCCATCTCCAAAAGTGGATTTATTAATGGTCCTTATTGGGTCATTCCCGATTCATGTTTTAACAACTAAATTAGTGATAGTATTTCTAAGCTCATTACCAATTCCTATTTTCATAACTACAATTAGTGATGGCCCCCAAAGGTTGTCATCATAAAATCTATTAACTAGACCCATCACCAAAAGTAGATTTATTAAGGGTCCTTATTAGACATGTCATCACATAATATGTACTTTCCCAAAGTCCAAGGCAAGTGAGGCAATATTGGCATAACAAGGGGGTGACCTATCACTATCACCTTAATAGGAAACCCCTTTCTGTTTAGGAGTAGGATAAAACTACCCCAAGGGAGACATCCCTAGTGACCTAAAGGGCTGGTGAAATGAAGCAAAGATATAATTTACCCCCTTCTCATTAGTCACTCAAGTTAAATATTTCACAAGGTTTATGTCTTTAAGAGATGAAGCAAATGTAGAAATAAGGTGTACCTTCCCCTAACAAGACAACAATTGAATAAATTTGCAGTTACAAACAAGAATGATATTGGTGCTTCAATGATACATTAAACTTGTGAAATATAATTGCTAATCAATAAGTATATGCAACAATGAGTAGATGTACAACAACAATTATAAATGTATGACAACTGCAATATTTCCTATATAAAATGTACTTAATGACAATAGAATATAACACTTTAACTCTTGAATGATAGCACTATGTCATATACGAATTCGGAAATGATTTTAACTAGCAAATAAGTTTGAAAGAGTTGTTGAAAGATGGTTGTAACAAAAGTTATAACAACAACGAAATAGAGTAAGTCTTACTAGACTAGGTTAGGGTTAGTACTAGTTAGTAGAGGTAAGAGTTGAAAGCTTTAAGGTAAGGGTTTGGTTGATTTCTCAAGGATATGGAGCTTGAATATTAGTGCCTTGTAGGAGGTAATGGAGTCAAAAGGTGGCGTCTTCTACTTGAGGCTGATAACAACAATGATATTTCTAAATCTAAGAGATAATGGTCCTAGGAAGAGTAGCACCTTAACTCTTCCTAGGATACAATCTTTGAGAAGAGGGCTAACTAGGGTGTGGGCTCTTCTAGGCCCTAACGCCTTATTCTTCTTAGACTTCTTTGAAAGAATTAAATTTATAATCAAACATAATTAATCAATACCTCTAAAGTGATAACACTTTAGGGCTTTATAGGCTTGACAATTATGAAACCAATCTAGTGAAGCTTAACAATTAAAAAGTAAAGAAGTAGCACCTTAAGTTATTTACTTCTAGGGTTTTATCTAGCATGCAATTTCATAATCTTTACCATGAGCAAGTAAACAATGCCATAACTATTCCAATGAAATGAGAAAAATAAAATTTACTTACTTTCACCAGGAATAATTGTGCCAAAAAACACTAGATTGCCAAAACACTTCACCAAAATTGATCCAAGTTGCAAAGAAAAGGCTCCAAGACAAGTGCGCCTCACAATTTCAGCCAAGTACTCCCAAGAAATGCACAAATTTCAGTCCTCTTCTCTCCAAATGAGAGTTATGATTAAAAATGAATGTCACTTTTGTTTATTTATACTTACCCTAAAATTATTTTTTGTCCAAAATACAGGGGCGACCCTTAAAATTTTCCCTTAATTTACAAATAAAATAAATTTACATGAAATATTCCTAAGTAGGGTGAGGTCATGCCCTTTCTAGGGTGACGTTAAGCTTCAAGGTGGGACGTCTAGCCCTGAAGGGTGGAACGTTGGGCCTCCAAGGGCCTAATCATGCCATCGAGTGCCAAATGTTGTTCCAAGTATCCTTTTTCCACCAGAATATCATCTTCATCAAATGCTAACCCCTTAATGGTGACATTATGTGCTAGGTGGGTGATGCATAAGTCTCCAAAGGCCATCATCCAAGTGGAGAAAGTGGGATATCATCCATCTAGGAATGGCAGAGTTCCTCCAAAGGAAAGAACTTGTTTCTTCATTATACAAGCCAATCATCATTGTCATTCCCCAAACCTGGGGTCTCAACATTCATCCCTAGGCTCCAGGCCCTCATGAAGGTCCAAATTGACCATCTCCCCATGAATACTTGTCCATCAGGCAAGGTCCTGCAAAGACAAATAGGTACGCCCTCCGGGGGTCCATGAGTCACAAGTATCATAGCAAGTAAATCACATCCAATAATAAAATCACCCGAACATGTGCATCAAACCCCCCTAAACCCAAAAAAAAATCTCAAGGACGTTATACAACCTGCCAAATTTAGGTTTGGGAAGGGTCTCAAAGTGACCTATTGGGTCAATGACCCCTAGTTCTAGGGTGTTTCCTAAGTGGGATCTTTCCTAGCCATTTGTGAATGTGAGATGGTGTGGGGTAAACTCTTGGGCATGGGTTTCATGACATACAAGGGTTTGTATTATCTTACCTATGGGTGCCTTTGTGGAGGGTGAGATGCCCCTTGTCCTCAATGCAATTTTTTCCAAGACCATTTATTTCCATTTTCATCTT
>JASDQU010688289.1:24618-35797 GCA_032191745.1 Picea mariana
GGATCTTTCCTAGCCATTTGTGAATGTGAGATGGTGTGGGGTAAACTCTTGGGCATGGGTTTCATGACATACAAGGGTTTGTATTATCTTACCTATGGGTGCCTTTGTGGAGGGTGAGATGCCCCTTGTCCTCAATGCAATTTTTTCCAAGACCATTTATTTCCATTTTCATCTTCTTAACTCTTTCTTTTATTTCTCTTCATGTTCCGAGGAATCATTTGGGGGCCACTATCCTGGCTTGGTGTCCAGGTATGATAGTGTCATTCACAAATACCTTGTGGAAATGAGAAGGTTGGCTCGTGATGAGACCCCCTTTCCCTTAGTCATGCAACTAAGAGCCACTACTCTGGATTGGTGACCAGATAATGGTAATGTCATACAATACTTATGATCATGATAGGTCGACTCGTGATGAGACCTCCTATCCACCAACTAACACCTTGTGTATTCATTATGATTTATTTTGTGGGTCCCCTATTCTTACAGAGAAGTGTTTCATTGATTTCTTGGGGGTCCCTGGGTGAAGCATCTCAAAGGTTAATAATTGGCTCTTTTCTTTTTCCAACTACTTTTACCCTATGGGCCTTTATCCCCTTATTCCCATGAGATAAGGTACAATCCCTTCTTGGGTCAGTACACCCAAAAGTCCCAAAAGGTGAGGAGGTGGAGGGAATGAAGCATGGAAGGTGACAAGTATAGTAGGGAACGAATGATGAATTTTCAAGGAACCACCCAGTAGCAACCTATTCCTGATGGAAACCAACTTCCTAGGACACAATGACACCCCCCTTAGGTTTGAATAAGAAAAAGAGCATAAATTCCAAGAAAATGTTCTGAAATCAAGAAAGATCATTTGCAACATGTTCAAATGCTTTAAACATCAAAGTAATATGTACCATGATACCTGGACTCATTACCTCATGGAGCAAGACCCACTACCTTGTGGGAACCGGGAGGATGTGGTGGATGTTGTTGTTGGTGATGTGTAGGATGAATAAATGAAACTAAGGGCCCCTCGAGGGCTATGCTCTGTCCATATGGCTCTCGACACTCCATGTCTACAACCTGTGGGCCTTGAGACATGATCTCCTTAGTTACCCCTAGGTTGGAGGTAACAGGACCATTACTGATTCATGTTTTAACAAGTAAATTAGTGATAGTATTTCTAAGCTCATTGCCAATCCGTATTTTTGCAACCAAAATTAACAATGGTCCCCTAATGGTTTTCCTCATAAACTTCCTTATTTCTAAAGAGCTTGACCTAGTGGCAATGGATATAACATGACACCTTTAAGATTGTAATACCTTCGGTATAGAATCATAGGATATATGTGTATATACATTTGTTTGATGGTTTTGAAGCCTTGGGGAATAACTTTAAAAACACTAAGATGTAATTGTCTTATATATTTCTAGTTTAGACCTTAAGGAAAAGGCCCAACTAGAAAATGGATAGACTTGTCTAGATATTTTATCATGTTTATGTCTTGGTACATTTCCTAGTGATCGTGTTGTTATAAATGACCTTGGTGCACTTAACTCTATTGGGAAGTATGTAAAAATGGAAATATTAATATAATTTAAACTACCAAATACGTCGCAAAATGGGAGAAAGAGGGGATTCTGAACCCACAAGAGGGAATGAAAAGGGGATATAGGATATTGGCTTGTATCCTAAGTTTACTTATGTTTATGTTATAATCTCACAACCTCTTCCCATGATGGATTATGTATTCTTACTCAAAACCCTTTTCACATGAAGGGAACACATGGTCTATCCATGAAAGTCAAGTATATCATCAAAGACTTTGGCTAGGAAAATGTTCTTTTCTTCATTATCTTCCTTCCATTGTTTCATCTTGTTCATTCCTTACAAATTGAATTTCACCTCTCTTGATCATGTGAAACCTATATGGTTTCCATGCTTTCCATTCCTAAAACTTGTATAATAATCTTGTGATCATGAGACCAATGAGAGCCTATGACAATAAAGAGGGATTTTTTGTTGATGAGACTAAAAATGGGGTAGATTGGAGAGGAAAAACCATGACTGAATCTGTGTGAGGTTAGGAAATGCTAGTGACCTACAAACCTTTTGTATTTGCAAGGAACTGGTCATATTTGAACCAATACTACCATTCTAGGAACCAATAGAGCAATTATCATATTCAAAGTTCCCTTGCCTACATTAGAGCACTAGAGGGGACAAATTCCCAGAGGAACTAGATGGTAGAGAAGGTATTTTGACGAGGAACTAGATGGTAGAGAAGGTATTTTGACCCTTGTGTTGTGTATGGTTATGGGGCAAAAGAATTGTCACTAATTGAAGGGTGGGGTATGCTACCCAGAGGATTTATTTGATAGATATGGTGATAGTGTCTAGTTGTGCTAGAACCCCCGAATTTGTAGGTTTGGTTGAGTTTGATTAGAGCCCGAAGGTTTTTTCTTCACCCTTGTGGTTTTGTAGTCATAGCTCAGGCACGAATTTCCTAGTGGATTTCTTATGGTTGGGTAGAAAATCACCCATTCACAACCAATTTGGTGGTTCATTCTAAAAAAACTAATTATTTTTCTTTATATCTATATGAAACATTAAATTTGTGTTTCCATTATGTAATTCCATGTATTTTTTGGTGCATGTGAGAATTGTATGATGGAATGGCTATATTAGATATTAAATTTTTTATTTGTGTCCTTTAGATAGATTTTTGTCAATTATATCCGAGTATAGTTGATTATACATCTTAAATACAACTAGGAATACATGGCTAATTTGTTGGCTGCCATCAGATTTTAGTTATGCTGGATTCGATGTGCTAAGATATTTATTTCCATTTCGCATATATGTGTGTGCATATAATCTTGAATGGTTAAATTATTCTTAAGATATGATTTATGCACTTGAGATTGGCTATGTGATGTAATTTCCACTCATAAGCATGTGCATTATAATTCAATTATGTTTTCCATTAGTGATTTTTTATTATGTGATGTTTAATTTTGTACTTCTCTTGCCTATAAATTTTGTTCCCCTGTTATTAGAAACCAAATTGGTTCTAGTGAAAATCTAATTGAAGAGAAAGAAATAAATTATGAGTGGTTGTTCCTTTAGGACCAAGGGAGGTAGATCCATGTATGTGATAAAGTCGTACTAATGAAAAGTTAAAACATTGCATCATTATGGGCTTGAGTATTTGAATTTTTGAATGAACTATTGTAGTTGTATGCAAACTATTTGACAAAAGGCCTCAATGAGCACTGTGTTTATTTTGTCAATTTGGATGCTCATAATAATGATCCAATGGTTAATATTCATACGTTAGGAAGCACTAATATTACGAGCTTTCTTATGGAGTGAATTTGGTATGATTATATGAAGTTGGTGATCAAAAATCATAGAGTAGGGAAAGTTTGTATTTTCCTATAGCTTATTGATGATATTTAAGTATTAATTTCCGTTGGATGTGTAAGATTTTTTTCTTTTAAAATGCCTAGGTATGAAAATGACATGGAATGTGAATGAAGTTGTGGACATTTAATAAGGTTTAGTTTTCACTTTATGAAATAATGTAAACTTGTGTTGGGTAGGTGGTACATTCTTTGCATGTGTGTTTGAAAGTCGGGGGTGCATTAGATTTGACGATCCCACCCACTGTCGTTCTTTGTGGGCATGTGCACTGGGAACTTCTCAAGGGGGGGTCCCAGGGAAGGGCCAAAGTTGCCCCCTAGTTACGTGAAGCATTCATATCGGGGCACTAAATCGAAGCTGACAGTGTTCGAGGCAGTGCCCCAAATTTTATTTTTTGGCGGTTTTTGCTATCTTGGTGTTTTTCGTTATTTTTAGCGGTTTTGTAAATTAATCTTGGATTAAGGAGTTAGGGTTTTGGTTGCTGAAGAATACCTATAATATTGTATATATTGTATTATGAATGGTGAAATTAATACAATGAAGAGTTGAGAGGTGTGACACCAAGGAATGTTGGTTTCATCTCATTTAAGGGTTTCCATCATAAATATCCGTGTACCATGTGTATGAGCTATTGACTAATTTTTATTTTTCTTAATAATATATATGCATTTCTTTACTTCACAGATTTAAAACTTACATGTGGTATCATAACGTGCTTTTTTCAAGGGGGCACCTTTGTTGTTGAGGGTTTGAATCGGTCTTGATAGATCAAGTTTATCTTGGGTCTGTGATAAACTTGGGTTTAGTGGGAGCTTTGCAATGGTGATTCATGCATTGAAAGTAAATGGTGAGCAGTTCTAGAATCGAGATTGAGAAGTTTAACCATAAAAAATTTGAGCTATGGAAGCTCAAGATGGAGGACCTTCTTGTAGAAAAAGAACAATGGATCACTGTGGATCCTGGTACACAACCTATTGGTATAGAAACTATTGGTACACAATATATTGGTACACAAACTATTAGTAATCAATCTACTAGTATGTCGAAAGAATATTGGGAGAAGTTGGAGTATGATTTGACTCTTCCTAGAAGATTAAGTGTTGTTGGATGTCTTGAGAGAATCTACAACCAAGGAACTATGAGAAAGTTGGGGAATTTGTATTAGTCAAAGTTCCTGGTAAAAAAATTGTTTCTTCAAAAGAACTTGTATAATATTAGGATGGAAGATGGAGATTCTATGATAGAGCATCTAAATTCCTTCAACACTCTGGTAAGTCAACTTTTCTATGTTAATATTACGATTGCAGAAGAAGATAAGTGTATTACTTTGTTATGTTATTTTCCAAATTCGTCAGATAATTTGGTTGTAGCAATTGGTAGTACCACTCAATCTACATTGAAGTATGAGGAAATAGTTGCATCCTTGTTATCATAAGAGATGAGGTGGAAAAACATGGATAATCATAGCGCATATGATTTATCTATAAGAGGTCGTCCCCAATATAGGAATAAAACTAAGTCTTCAAGGGGGAGATGTAAATCTAAAGGTATATCTGAATCCCTAGGAAAATGTTTGAGGAAATTTTGGAAATGTGGTAAGGATGGGAATTATAAGAAATATTGCAAGTCTAAGAATTTTGATAAAGAAAATGGATCTATTGATGCCTTTTCCACAGAGGTGAAAAACTCCACAGAAGAAGGAGGTGATGTTTACCTGGCATATATAGGTACACATGTAGATTGTGATGTATGGTTGATCGACTCATGTGCATCCTTTTATATGAATCCTCATAGGGAGTGGTTCTGTGAGTATGAAAAATATGATGGTGGTGATGTCTTCTTAGGAGATGACTCGAAAACCGAAATCATGGGACGTGGAAGAGTCAAGTTGTTGAAAGATGGAAGGATTATAACTCTCCCTAGAGTTATGCACGTTCCAAATCTAGCCAGGATCCTAATATCTGTAAGTAAGTTGGATGATGCAGGTGTGGATACTTAATTGAGAAATGGAACTTGCAAGATGGTACGGGGACCAATGGTGTTGATGAGGGAAGTTTGGTGTGGAACTCTATACAAGTTATTGAGAAGAATTTATAATGATGGGTGTAACAATTCTATTGTCCCTAAGCATATAAATAAATAAGATAGGATCCATACTATCCCTGGAAAGAAGACCATGTTGTGGCATCAAAGACTGAGACATATTGGAGAAAAGGGCCTTCGAGCACTACATAGTAAAGGTATGGTTGAAGGTATGTCTAAATGCACCCTAGATTTTGATTTCTGTGAACATTGCATAGATGGTAAGCAAAATCGAGTAAGATTCCCATCTGGTGCTACAAGAGAAAAGGGGGTTTTAGAGTTGATACACAATGATGTGTTCAGACCTGTACATTTTCTATCACTAGGTAAATATTTGTATTATGTTTCATTCATAGATGATTTCTCAAGGAACACACATATTTATTTTCTTAGGAAGAAATTTGAGGTATTTGATAAATTTAAAGAGTTTAAGGCTTTGGTAGAAAATTAGACAGAGAAGAAAATAAAGGTGTTGAAGATAGATAATGGTGGAGAATTATGTGGGAATGAATTCAAAGAGTTCTGTAAGAAGTGTGGTATAGCAGGGAAAAATACTACTCCATACACACCTCAACAGAATGGGGTTGCAGAAAGGATGAACAAGACGTTGATTGGAAAAGAAAGGAGCATGCTCAATGGTGCCGAGTTAGGTTAGGAATTTTGGGCAGAGGTAGTGGGTATTGCATGTTAGCTTGTAAACAGATCACCGTCATTGATGTTGGTGGAAAAAATTCTGCATGAGGTATGGAATGGTAAGAAACCCTCTCTTAAACATCTAAGAGTATTTGGTTGTAATGCTTATGTACATGTTTCAAAGGAAAATAGGAGTAAGATGGACAACAAAGCTGAAAAGTGTATCTTTATCGGTTATAAAGATGGTATGAAATGTTATAAGCTTTGGAAGCCAGAAACTAAGAAGAATGTTTACAGTCGGAATGTTGTTTTTAGAGAGGTTAAAGATGTTCCCAAATAGGAATTCCTACCAAGGAAAGAAGAACCTGAGAAAATAGAGTTTGAGTTGAATGATGCAAAATACGAATCAATGAAAGAAGATGAAGAATAAGAAGAAGAACCTTATACTCCAGTATTGAGGAGATCAATGAGGGAAAGAAGGCAACCATAAAGGTATACTCCAACTTATTTTCATGCTAATTTTGATTTATCTATTACTGATGATGATCCCATAATTGTCAGGGAAGCAGTGAATTTAGAGGATAGTAAACTCTAGAGGAAGGCCATGGCTAAAGAGATGTATGCCTTGGATAAGAATGAGGCATGGGATCTAGTTGAGTTGCCAACTGGAAGAAATACCATTGGAAGCAAATGGGTGTTTAAGAAGTTGAATGTAGAAGGAAAAGTGGAGAAATACGAATTTTCTCGGTTAGTAGCAAAAGGTTATTTCCAGATAGAGGGAATTGACTTTGGTGGAATCTTTTCTCCTGTTTCCAAGTTAACTTCTATTAGATTTCTTTTATCTATTGTTGTTTCGTTTTTATTTTAAAGTAGAATAGATGGATGTGAAGAAAACATTCCTACATGGAGATCTAGAAGAAGAAATATACATAAAGAATCCATAAGTCTTTGCAGTGAAGGGAAAGAAATGGTTGGTATGTAAGATAAAGAAGTCACTATATGGTCTGAATCAATCACCTAGGATGTGGTACCAAAAGTTTGACACATACATCCTTGGACTGAGATTTGTGAGAAGCAGAGATGATAACTGTGTATATTCCAAGAAGGTTGGTAATCACTTCATTTATGTAGTGTTGTATGTCAATGACATGTTGCTGGTAGGAAATAACATGGATGTTACTAAGGAGTTGAAATCACAACTATCCTCTAAATTTGACATGAAGGATCTTGATGTTGCTAACTTCATTATGAGAATGGAGATTAAAAGAGATTGTGCAAACATGAAACTTTGGTTGAATCAGAGAAAATATGTTGAGATGATATTGCAGAGGTTTAATATGCAGGAAAGTAAACCGGTCAAGGTTCCTATTCTTGTAGGTGTAAATTTATCTTCATATTAGTGTCCCAAGACACATGAAGAGGAAGAGGACATGTCCTATTTTCCATATGCTAGTGCAGTTGGGAGTTTGATGTATGAAATGGTATATACTAGACCGAACATTTCACATGCAGTGGGAGTTTTGAGTAGGTATTTGTCAAACCAGGGAGGGAGCATTGGACAATAGTAAAGAGGGTTTTAAGGTATTTGTGTGACACTTCTAGGTATGGATTGTGCTACCAAGGAAGACCAGGATTGGACAGAGTGTTGGACATACATGGGTTTGTTGATACATACTAGGTTGAATATCTGGATCATAGAAGATGTACAAGTGGGTATATGTTTAACCTATTTGGAGGAGAAAATAGTTGGATGAGAAAAAGACAGGTTGTAGTGGCACTTTCAACTATAGAAGATGAATACATGACAACCGCTCATGCTCGTAAGGAAGCAGTATGGTTACATACATTGTTTTCAGGTATTGGTATGGTACAAAAAACAATATAATTAGATTGTGATGGTTAGAGTGCAATCTTCCTGGAAAAGAACCCAACTTATCATTCAAAGAAAAAGCATATTGATGTTCAATATCACTTTGTGAGAGACATGGTTGAAGACAAGAAGGTGTTGCAGGAGAAAGTTGACACTTGGAAGAATGTTGCAGATTCATTGACAAAGTATATGAGCACTGAGAATTTCTCTTGGTGTAAAGAAACAATGGGCATTGTTGCCCCAGATTTTTTACTATGTAACCCTATGACCCCCTATATGCAAATAAAACAAAAAGTGGGAGAATGTTGGGTATGTGTTATATTTTTTTCATGTGTGTGGGGGGTGCATTGGATTTGACGACATCGTCTGATGATCCCATCACTGCTTTGGGGCATCATCCCAAAAGTTTTTTTTTGCAGCTTTTGTTCTTTTAACATTTTTCACTATTTTTAGTGGTTTTCTTGGATTAAGGGATTAGGGTTTTGGTAGCTACTAAATATCTAAAATATTGTATATATTGTATTATGAATGGTGAAATTAATACAATGAAGAGTTGAGAAGTGTGACACCAAGGAAGGGTGGTTTTCTCCTAGTTAAGGGTTTCCAACGTAAATCTCTGTGTACTATGTGTTTGAACCATTGATTAATTTTTGTTTTTCTTAAGAATTTGTATGCATTGATTTACTTCACAGTTTTAAAACTTACAACTTGTAGTTTTTCAATGAGGTTTGGGTATCAAACATTATGGAGTGCAAAGTTCCTCTAGTTATTTGATTATGGTTCAACCTTCAAATTTGGTTGATGTGGCTATGAAATGTTCATGTAGTGGACTATGAGGTTGTTAGCACTGAGAGTTACTCTTAGACTACTATAAGGATAAGCTCAGTACCCATCAGAATCTAAATAATTAAATTAGTTTTATGCTTGGTGGATCAACAAGAAAGAGGGAATCATACTATCTGCAGAGGCATTCCATTGGGCATGGAGTCATAACATCATGCATATCAAAGGCAATCAAGCTACCTACCAGACAAAGGCTTATGCAATGGTGGGTAGAAGAATGGAGGATATAACAAAAGGCTGAATATCCATCATACAGAGATCATTTATGCAAACAGATTAAAGAGTGCCTGAACAATAAACAATGATTAATAGGAAAGCTACAACAGATCCTCTGTTGCTCATGAATCCATCAACCAAGGGAAAATATGACCCTTAAATACTGCAGTCTATTCAAGCAAGAAGATAAGGTAAAATGATAACAAAGAAACACAACAGTTGATAAACAACTTTCATGAATCTTCAATGGAAGAGATGCTTACAACACAAGCCCTCAGGATTTACCAATAAACACACACAATTTTGCTGCCTCCTAATCCCCTCTCAGGTCTAGAACTGAATCCCCCTTCTATTAGTCTCTTACATCAAAATATATAGAATCCTATTACATACTAAGCTCAAGTCTCGAGCTTTCCAATCTCTTTCCTAAAATAGTAATTGGTTACAACGAAGATGACACATACAAACTGACTTTTAATTTTTAGGAAGTGGTTTTACAAAAGATAATGCCATGTTATCTCATTTCCTACTTTCTAGGATTCTGTTTTGACTAGATTTACAATTCGAGGAAAAATTTATCTTTATGAAGGATTTTCTTTATCTCCATGTATCATGCAACTTTGATGATGATATTAACCATTCAAATACCAAATTTGATTACTAAATTGATCTTGGACAGAAATGTAAAATTTGGTAGCACCCTTAGTTCATTTTCCTGTCTCAGTGCTACAAAACTGGCACCTTCAGAATTTTCGTAGCGTCCTCCCCTGTTTTTACACTGGGGATGCTACAAAAGCTCCTAAAGACTGTGTAAAAGTATAGAAAACTGCTCAAACCCCCAAGCACTGATATTTTGTAAAAAATACCTTTCCAAACATCCATAATGCTGCTCTAAATGTGCACTTGAGAAGTAACTGATAACAAAAGAGACATAATGCTCTGCCCTTATTGTTTTACCAGAATACAAATCCCACATGTGACCTAGTATATTAAAAATTAGTTTTTATATACGCCAATAGTAATGAAACATATAGATGCGTAGTGCACAGAAAACTGCTTTCGTGGGCTCCTCCCGTGGCTTGGCCTTTGGTTGAGTCTTGAGTGCTCGATGTTTGCTTAATCCGATGATTAAGCCGTTTATAATTTGGCTTAATGTTTATCATTTGGAACTTAGTCATTATAGGGCCATTGTAAAGAGTCATTAGGGATTTTTGGAACACGATGTATGAAAGTCCAATGTAGAAAGGACACATCGTTTTTTAATGAAGATTTCTAAGAAAATCTCAAAATTTGACTACATGTCAAAATGTCATTGAAACCGTGATTGGAATTATATTTGAGATAATCGTTGAGAATTTTTGGATTTTAGGATGTAGTGAAATTCTAATGGAGGAAATATAAGTGGTTTTAGATTGAATATATCCAAGAAAAACATCAAAAAATGACTAACTGTTAAAGGTAAAAAAATATTCATTAAAAATATGGATATGATAGTGATCGAGTTTGTCATCGAAAAAACATTGTTCATAGCTATCATTGGGACAACCATCGGTAGGCCAATCATTAGAAGTGGTCATCAGACGAGTCCAGAGTGTAAGTCATCAGTGAATGCAAGATACCATGGAAGATGAAAACTTCAATAATTGATTTTAAGAGAAAACTCAATGGAGTAAAATATTTATTGAGATGTTGCTAACCTAGTCATTGATAATCGTCGAGAATTTTTGGATTTTAGGATGTAGTGAAATTCTAATGGAGGAAATATAAGTGGTTTTAGATTGAATATATCCAAGAAAAACATCAAAAAATGACTACTAACTGTTAAAGGTAAAAAAATATTCATTAAAAATATGGATATGATAGTGATCGAGTTTGTCATCGAAAAAACATTGTTCATAGCTATCATTGGGACAACTATCGGTAGGCCAATCATTAGAAGTGGTCATCAGACGAGTCCAGAGTGTAAGTCATCAGTGAATGCAAGATCCCATGGAAGATGAAAACTTCAATAATTGATTTTAAGAGAAAACTCAATGGAGTAAAATATTTATTGAGATGTTGCTAACCTAGTCATTGAGACTAGTGGTATGAATTAGGTAATTGGAAAAATTGCTATGAAAGAGAAT
>JASDQU010688290.1:23259-45993 GCA_032191745.1 Picea mariana
ACTCTAATAATTCGAGACTTTGAGCCATTTTAAAACACTAAAAAAGGTCTCCTTGTGCTGGTAGATCCTTATTACAATTTTGACTCGACAGAAGAAGGATTATCTGCAACTCGCTCACTTGAATTTGAACTTCACGCTCGCTTGCTATTCACACTCACTTGAATTTGTTTCTCGCTCGCTTGTACTCACTCACTTGAACTTTTCTTGCTTTCTGCCAAGAAGTTGAGGATGTCGGTTACCACCGAAAATGCATCCCAAAGTATTACAATGATATGAGTTTCAAGTAATCGTCCTTGTCAATTACGACTCAAAAATGACTCTAGGGTGTCGGGCTCAGCCGAAAATGCACCTTATGACAAATTCAATTTCACTTGATTTATAAACACAAGTAAACTTACCAAATGACTATTTGCAACTTACAATGAATCATGATTGAAAGTTGAGTTGATCTTCAAATGTGATGATGTTTTCGACTCCAAGTCACGTCCAATTATCCTTCCATTACAAGCTTGATTTGTGCATTGCTAATATGATTGCTAATTTAATATCGTCGCTGCTTCTTGATTACTTGCGCTCCATTGTGCTTGAATTTCATTAACTGAGTGCTTGAATTTCCTTAACTTCATGTGTGTTGTATTAAATGATCAATAATTATGTCACGATTAGACATAAATCACCACATAAAGAACCCATAATAAAACCACCATCACACAAGCACAAGGTGTACCTAAGATCCCCTTATTCTATTTCAGGTGGATCTAGGACAGGAACAAAAATAATCTATTTTATTATGGATTTCCTTGTGATCACAATAGTGTGTCAAAATACAATGAAGTCATCCTAATCTCTTTCTTGATATCACAAGGATATTCAAAGAGAGGATTACAAATGTTGGGTATTGTAGAGACCAATTGAAGCACAATGATTTGAAGCACACACCTCCACGAGAGCTAGCCAATCTGAACCCAATGCGAGTTGGGTATTGTAGAGACCAATTGTTAAAACAGAAACAAGAACAACAACAGATTTGCATTCTATGAAAATGTCGTGTAAATGCTCATCGACAATCTAAAGTCAACGTTGCGTTCACTGTTTCCTTCACCATTTTTCAGTAACGAAACTTGAACTCGCAACCTCTTACAGATTATGAGGATATGGTTCCTTCTGCATAAAATTCATAAAAAAGAAAACGGAGATATAATGCCAATGAGAACCGCAAAACAAAAAATGTGCATTATTAAACACTTATTTCAACAGTCATTACAGTACACGGATGTTGCCATTTTGGTATGAACACAAATGAGCATCCATGTAGTTGTCTTACAATTGCCCAAGCCCGTAGAAATTTATTACCATTATCTTTTCTCTCTGTGAAAAAAAAAAACAGTTCTTTCAATTTCTAAGGACAGCGTAGAATTTGTTGCACCAATTGAATATATGGTCTGAACTTCGATTCTGCCATTATATTCTTCCTCGGTGATGTCTCTCTGTCATCAGTTAGAAATGGAATGCTTAAGGTTGTAGTGGGGACAATAAAATCATCGTTACGGGAAGCTTCGTTCTTCTATTAGAAACCCCCAAAGCACAACAAAAAACTACTTCCCACAAGAGATAGAAAATCTTTGATCCAACAGAAAAGCGGATATGACATAGCAACAATAGCAGCAATATCGGTGGAGAATAGGCGATATTACTCCACGCAACAACAAATTTACTTCGGGCAGCATACAAAGGGACATCAAACGTGCCACTCAGCACTCCAACGTACAACAAACAATGGTTGCGGCTCTCACAATGGCTGCTGCAATCCGTCCAAGCGAGCGAGAAACTAATTCACCATCTATACCATCAGATACAAACCCAAATTAGCAAAGACTAATAAGCAATGAAAAAGCCGAATTCTACCAGACATCCATGAGCTTAAAACAAAGGGGGCCATGACCACCAATACAAAACAAATCTAAAGTGTGAAATGCATCCATCAGGTCGCGACGCCTGTGATCTGGCCGCAAAAGAAAAAAAAATTCAGCGTCGAATCCGATTCGCAGCCTGGGAAAGTCCTTGACAAAATCCGTGATGGGCGTCCATGCAATGAGGGCCAGTCCAACCCCAACAAAATGTCATGGCCCTCCAAAAATCCCGATTCGACTGGTCAAGCTTGTCAGTCACCACCTGGTAATGTCATCGATTCTGACAATTTCTATTCGGCCCTCTCTGTCTTCCACTCCGCCAACTTGGAGTGCACCTCACCTCCCATGGTAGTTTACCATGGTGAAGCAATCAGGCCCTTAAGATCATAAGAGCTCTGATACCAATTGAAGAAATTTAACACAATAAATTAGAGACAAGAACAACAACATGGCGGAAAAGGCATAATAGCCAACACATCCTTATTCACTCCAATGTTACATATTTATAATACAATGGGTGATGCCACCTCATAGAGAGATTTGCTCTAGATTCTAAAATCATGCATGATGACTAGGCTAGGCAATCTTAACTAACTCATTAGTCATCACTTGAGGATATATTACTAATATCCTAAATGAATAATNGACTTAGTGATTGGTAAAGGTAAGCCATAGGCTAACAGATATTTTGTTTGTAGGATCTTTATTTTCTAGATTTTTTCTTTGAGACTTGTCATTTCTTCTTTTCTTCAAACCTTCATTAGTTTTTCTTCTTGAATTCTATGAATTATTTCTCATGGATTGACTTCTTGATTTTCTGCAGTTTTGGGATTTGTGACCAAACCTATCACAGTTTTAACATCTCATTATATGACAAAACTTTGTTGTGTGGCCAACATAATTGCATCTCCAACATCTCATTGAGTTATTAGAGCTTCCTGAATTTTTCTTTTCAAGACTCTTGCATTCCAATGCTTTGTGCCCAAATTTCTACAAGAAAAGCAATAACCATTGAAGGTGTTTCCATACTTGGATCTATTGTGACATGAGAAGTCTGTCTTTTGATATGTTTCTTGTTTTTGAATTTTATAGCTTCCTTCCTTGACAAATTTCATGGTTTGTTTTGGGTTTGTGATTGTACCTTTTTCTTTTGAGGAGTGTGATCCTTTATCATATTTTTGAATGGTGCTCCATTTTCCACCTTCTTCTTTCTTATTGTATCCAATACTGTTTTTGTCATCAGTTAGTCTTTGACTGTTCGAGATCCTATCTAGGATAGTTGAGCTGTTATGGAATTTGATAGTTTCTTTTGTCTTTTCATTCTTCTTTTTGAGGTTGATAACTTCCATTTCCAACATGTGACATGTTTCTTCATTTTTAGTCAACTGAATTTTCAAGGCTTCTTCTTTTTCCTTAGCTCCTTCAAGTTGAGTCTTTAGATTGATGACCATTTCTTCTGTATCATCCAAGAATTCTATGTAGTTATTAGTTTTGTCATATGTCTTTAAGTATTCTATATCTTTTTTTAGATCAACAACTTCATTCTTCTATGTTTTGATTTCTTCCTTGTTTTCTAGTTGAATCCTTTTGAGGTTGATGGCTTCCAATTCGAACCTATGGCATGATTATTCATTTTTAGTTAATTGGATCTTCTAGGCTTATTCATTTTTATTAGCTTCTTCAAGTAGAGTTTTTAGAAAAATGACCATTTCTTTTGTCTCTTCTAGTACTTCTTTTCTTTTATTGTCATGAGTCTTCAATTCTCCAATTTATTCTGTTAGATGAACAACTTCAGTCTTCAATCTTTTGATTTCTTCTTCTTTTTCTTCTAGATGAATCTTTTGTTCATGCTCTTCATGGTTAGATTGATCTAACTATTGTAGTAGAAACATATCTTTCTTTTGAAGTTTCTCCAACTCTTCAAAATTGCACATAACTGTGTATTAAAGATGGTCAAGAACATCCTTAGTAACTTCAATATATAGACCATTTGCTAGTTCCATACTAATCACTTCAAATGTAGTTATAACATCATTCTTAAAATATAATAGTTTTTCTTTAGTGAATACCGAGGTATTCATCAATTCCTTGATGTAGTAGTCTTCTCTGTTGATGACTGGGGTTTGCATCAATTCTTTGATGGACTTTCCCTCTTCTATGTTTTGTTCTTTATTTTGATCAGAATTTTCTTGATCTATATTTTGTTCTTCAATCCGATTTGATTTCTCCATTTCTGAGTTTTGTTCTTTAATCTGATTGGATTTCTCTGTTTCTTTATTTTGTTCTTGGAATTCTCCATTTCTTTGTTTTGTTCTTTATTTTGATAATAATTCTCTAGTTGGAGCCATAGTACTTTAACAGAGGTGTAGTGTCCCATCTTTTCTTTGAATTGGTCTGACAATCCACTTTGTATTTCCTTTAAGGTTATTGAATTATTTTTCTTTACTTATTTTTCATTTTTCGATTTTCTCTTTGAGGTATTTGAGTACCAAGGATTAGATACTATTGAATCCCAAACACCAGATCCTCTTGATTTCAGATACCATTTCATTCCTTCCCTCTATGAAGAGTATTCTATGCCATCAAATAAGGGGACTGTAAATGTGTTGAACCTGCACAAAATATATCTAGCTAGTAAATAATACACACATTTGCAGAGAGAAATTGAGAAATAAGAAGAAGGAGAGAAAGAATGGAAGAATTCTCATTAACCCTAATGAATAATGAATAATTTACACATGATATACTATGTATAACTCAATGAATGCACACCGGTGGAGAACCAATGTGCCATAGTGGTGGTCTAGAGTGATATGGACACACACCAGCAGTTATGGGAGTGAACTACCACCTAGTCTAGTCTCTCATGCAGTTACGTGAGTGAATTGCCACCTAGCTGAGTTAACTAGTCAACATGTCTTCAGTTAACTAACTGAACAGAGTGTAGTGAGGAGTAGATCAAGGAATAAAGGGTAATGCACGATTCTGTTGATGATCCCAAGTAAAGTGTGCATTATCATGGTGATGATCCCAATGTTCCATGGTGACAAAACTAATGCAACATCTAGACTCAACTCAACTAGTCAAACTGAAGTGTCAACTGAAGAGAATATTCTTGAGGTGGAATATTCTCCCCTAAAATATAAGAGACTAGATAATGACTAATTATGAATAATAAACAAGGAAAAACCTTAGGAAAAAGAAATCCCAGGTGTGTGTGAAGTAACTCCAATAGGGACTTCATTTGTGGAGAGATCCATTTGTCCAGCCATTTATTCAGAATCTACCTTCCAGTGTTGAAATTGTGCTGAAGGTATTGGCTCTGATACCAATTGTTGAAACACACATTTACACTCAGAGGGGGGTGTGAATCAGTGTTTGAAACTTTTGACTACTTTTCACACTTTCGTAGATTAACTGAATTAGCTGAATAAGATATATGCAACTCAATTAATTATCCATAACATGTGTAACAAAAACTGCATGAAATAGATAAAATATCTTTCTTTTCTTTATTTAAATTGAATGAATACAAATAAAATCAATCCTTTAATATCTTCAACTTCAACTGAATATGAGAGATCCAACTCTGTGATACAAGACCCAACTTATAGTTCTCAGATCCAACTGAGAAATGAGGAATCCAACCCTCATAAAAAGACCCAGCTTGTTGATCTCAAATCCAACTGAGATATAAGGAATCCAACCCTCATAACAAATCTCAACCTGTAAACAAGCACCAACCTGATAGAATGAACTTCCATTCAATCCATTATATATATATATATATATATAATCAACCAAGACACAATTAGATTCACCACCATTTCTGGTTTATATAGTATTTCAATAGGTATATGATTGAACCATTGTGTCTTTTTGACATGAACCATTTTACCCTTTCATTTAAATGATAATATTAAACTTTAAATAATATCATTTTCCTTTTTATTCTTTATTCATAATGCTCATGTTTTAATTCTTCTTTATTCATGACTATGTATTGGTTCATTAGTCTACAGATATCAGATTTTTGTGAATTTGAGTCTTAATCAATAGGTACTCCCTTCAAGACAAAATTCGTTTGAACGCGAGCTCAAAATCACGATCTTATCCATTCCAAGAATTGTTCTATTAGCGCTTTCTTCTTCTGCCCCTATTATTCTACATGGGACCGTATTCAGACGTCTGAGGGATTATTTACTTCTAGCCCCTTTAGCTTCTTTACCTTATCATGTGACCGGTGATGGAACCAGGTTCTCCAGTACTTCATCCTTCGGGACTTTTGGCCTTTGCAGTCATTCTTCTACATGGGACCGTATTCAAATGTTCGAGGGCTTATTTACTTCTAGCCCCTTAAGCTTCTTTACCTTATCACGTGACCAGTGTTGGAATCAGTTTCTCAGGTACTTCATCCTTCGGGACTTCCGACCTTTGTAGTCATTCAATCCTCTTGGAGTACATTTCGCCGAAGTGCGTATACAGTATTCACTAGTAGATCCAATGGTCAATATTTAATCTTCTGTTAGATGGACGATCCTAAATTATCCAGAGGCTTCAAACAAATCAACGGTTAGGACTTAATCATGAGTTGAGATGAACGGTTCTCGTTCACTCGAGGACTTCGAATATTCGTGGCTCCAAGAATATGGAGTAGAGAAATTCCTCTAGATTTTTACCTACCGAATAAGTCATAGAATGGTGGTGACCGTGTTGGCAGCCAATTCACATTTTTATACTGTCCTTATAAGTTGCCTACGCCAATTTTTTGCAACCCTTGATTTTTGTCGCAATCTTTTAATAAAAACGACACTATTATTTCATGCATTTGCACACTTACCTTTGTTCTCGTTTTCACGAATGCAAGCGTGAAAACTTTAATTTCAAAGTCACATTAAAATCGTCACTGGATTGTTATGGTTACTCTTGTCTATGCGTTCATTGTGTTTCCAATTTAATTATAGTCGCACAGTTGGAAAGACTCCAAGATCTTTACTCATTTGGTATTCTTTAATTGTTAATATGACTTTGTTTTTACAAGACTATGATGATATCCTAATGATCGAGTTTTGATACATCGGTGTTTTGATATTTTATAGTCTTTCATCGATTTCTTTGACACAATTGGTTTCATGAAAACACATGGGCATTGTGGTTATGCCCTTGGTATAATTATTTCATACATATTTCATATGATCGAACCCTTGGTGTTGATTTTGAATCATTATTTTGGTTTTAAAACTATGCTAAACCTATTGCTCGCACTAATGTTTGGTCGACTTACCATGGATTTTATTAATGGTTTGAATGGCATGGTTCTTAACACATATAATAGTGATTTGAAACGTTATATGCACCGTCGGTTGTAATGTGGGAAATGACTATTTTTCATGGGCTGATATAGCTCCACCACCTTCGCACATTCGGTCATTAATGCCTTCCCCCTATCCCGGGTCACCCCTGGTGTTTTCGGGTAAGCCTGTGAGCGTTCTGCCCCTGCGTATACTCTGTTCGAACCCTAGCCCGTGCATCCAGCTCACCGTGTGCTCCTGTCTATGGCACCAGTGGTGCACATAGAGCCGAATGGTAGCCAAACTCTGTTGTTATTCGATAATGCCCGTAAGGATTTAGAAAACAGTGGTTGGCTGGTGTTTATACAGAGGTTCGAGGGTTTCAACCTTTCGGTTGCCCAACAATTCACACTCACCTTTGACAGGTGTAGGGCTAAAGTCGGTGAAATACAACTCGAGCTCAATGAGGAATTCATAAGCTCTGCTACAGGACTGGCAGCTATAGGCCAACGATGGTTTAAAAACTCCAAAGTCGATGAGGTGTTGTGGCCTTTACTATTCATATCAAGAAAGATTGTTTCCTGTGATAAAAGTATGCCTATTTCTACCCTCAAACCCGGGTGGCATGATCTTTTGGTGATTGTTAAATAGTTTGTGACCTGTGAAGGTCGATATGGCTTGGTATTTCTGTATCACCTTCGGTTATTGATGATTTTCATGGGCTATCCTTTGAACATACCGCATTACTTCTTGCGTAGTCTTTACAAAATGTCTAAAAGATTCAAGCGCGAGAAGGATGATAGTATCATTTTTCATCACGGCTTGATTAAACTCATTATCAACCACCATTTAAACCTTAGTGGCGATAATTGACAAGACTTTCTATCTAGAAATGGCTTTGCTAATCTAGAGTCTGCTCAAATCGACAAGGCTGTGGTCAGTGAGACTTTGGCTGGACCATCCATGCCACTGCATATCCTTCTACCCACTATCAAACCCTCAGTTTGCCCCGATTTGGACCTACCTGATGCCTTGGTTAACTCGTGCTCTAAGGATGATATTAAGGTCATCAAAAGACCTGGGAGGAAGAAAGACAGCAGTGATACTACTGTCGACATAAGGGGGAAGAAAAATGCTCGATTGATATCAAGACTTGCCTGGAACAAACCTAAACAGAACATCGACCAAAAGCCCATAGTGCTGAGCGAGGACTCGGACTGTGATATCGAGCGTTTCTTAGCTGAAGAGTACCCTTATTCTCATGGATTATGCTCTAAGAAACCCTATGACTATGTCTCTAACTTACCCCCTTGCCTCAAAAATGACCCAAATTACCCGGGAATCAAGCTGCACAATGAAACCCCTGGCGACTTAAAAAAACCCTCGCCTGTGATATCAAATCCCGAGCAACCATCATGCATCCAATGTAATGTTTGGCTAGAGCATTATTACACCGACGTTCCCTTGTTGCAATCAAAGATCAAATCGTTAGAGGAGCAAGTGACAATGTTGAACAACAGGTTACAAGCCAGTGAAAAGAAACAAAAAACGACCGGTTCGATTGTCTTCAAGAACGTCGAAGCAGCAATGGCCCTCGTCAATTCCAAATTATCATGACCGAGTTGTTTTCTGATTGTCCAGGTATGAATTTCAATATGAACTTTGTTTTTTGAGTTGTTTTGAATAAATATAACCAATTGGATTTGCTTTCTATATCTCTGTTCATTTTGATTGAAAATGATTTTGTTTCTCTCAGTTTACCAGATCAATTTCGTTATGAATTATGAGTGGGAAATTTTTTTTCTAAACTCGGACACAGCTACGATTTAGTTAATGATATTTTATTATTCCTAGTTTAGTATAAATGATTGATTTGCTTTCGCTTTTGTTTGGATTTCTTTTTGAAACAATTTTGTATGGATAGTCGATTGGGTTTGATTTCGGTTAAGTTTTGTTTGTTTCTAAACAATCCTGTTGACTTCGATTTACTAGGAACAATTCCGTTTTGAATTAAATCAATATTTTTGTTTTGGATTTTGATTGCATCTGACCTGTACAGGAGATTTATGTGCTAAAATTAGAACACAGCTATGTATTGGATTGATACGATTTTGTTGTTGTTGGATCCTCTCGGCTCTGACTTAGTTCAATTTATTTTTTATGGTTTGATATTCAAACGATTCCTTATGCTTGAATTGGCATAATCCTGTACGTATGGAATGCATCCATATTAGTGATTGGTTTGATAAATACAATGAAATCTATTAAACCGAAAAAACAACTCTGTTAGTTTTGGATTTTAAAATGATTTTGCTAATGGCTGAGTCGACATAAATTATTGCACCAAAAATTTACTTACAGCTTGTGTCGATTGAAATTGATCCATGAAAATGATTTCATTGCTTTCATATTATCTAAGCGATTTTGTTTACCCCGAATTGGTGATAACAAATTGAACAGAATACCATTCGTTTGACCACGATTTCGTTTGCTCTCAAATTAGCATAGAAGATTTTGATTTGAATGATTCGTTTGGTTTCTAATTAGCAATCAAATATCTGTTTAATAGTTTGAATATAATTCTTTAAGATTCGAATGGGTTTTGAAACGATTCTGTGTTCAATTTAGACCAGCTATAGAATCGCAAGATTGTGTAGCTAGTCTTAAAAATTAGATTTTTGTCAATTTTGTCAATAAAATATCCTCTAATCTTGTCTATTCTTGATTAATTGGACATGTTGTAGCAGTTTAGGAGATATTTTTGTGATGTAGTTTTTATTTTAAGTTGTTAGCTTGAGTCAGAAATAGAGACTGGGATATTATCCCCAGATTTTTTGTAAACTGTTTTGATAATTCCCACAGGGATGTTTTACCCTGTGGGAGGTCTTTAAATACTTGTCATTTTTTGTAATAAGCCCATCATCATCACTATGGAGAGAACCAGACTATGGATTTATGATTCAGACTGAGATGAAAGTTGATGTCTTGTAACAACTTTCGCTTTCAATATATCAAACTTTTGTTTCAGGTTTTCTGCATATCAGTTTGCAATTAATTATCGACTACTTTAGCTATCATAATTCATTGCATGTTGATGTGATTTGATTTATATGTTGTCCATATCTGATATCTCTTATTTAAAAATACAACAATCACTTTATTTTAATTTAATGAATAAAAGTTTATCTTTTTCATTAATTGAATTGTTTTGCACAAATTGTTGCACACAGATTTATCTGATTGTGATGGTTTGTAAAGCATAAAATTGTTGTTATTTTTATGTCTTGTTTCTCCTGTCGTTTATATTTGAAGAGCACAGTTGCTTCTTGTTTACGAGAAGTTCGTGGATAATCTAGTGCGGGTTTCCTCCCACCGAATAGCTGAGTCAACTATTGGATACAGGACGGACCTGAAGTGTTACTTCAGGTCAGTTTGCTATTTATCATTTAATAGTTAGCTTATTAGTGTTATTTAAGTAGTTTAGATAAATATATTAGTTTAGATTCGTAGTTAGAGTTATTATTTTAGTTGCTTAGCTTAGATTGTTTTTTATTCTATTTCTTTTTCATAAAATTATAAAAAAAAAATAGTTTCGCTGTCTTAGGACAGATTACAAATGATTTTTGCAGGTTTTAATTTAAATCTGTAATTTGTAAATATTGTATATTTGTAATTAAAGTTGATTCTGTTGATTATTAAACATTTACTTTTATAGAATTATAGTTGTATGATATAGGTAATAGATTGTATATATGTAGTTTAGATTTGTTTATTAGTTTGTTTTAATCATTGTTTTTATTTAGATTAGTTTATTAGTGTAGTTTTCATTTGTTTTTCTAGGACTTAGATTGGCCAACGGAGCTGCTAAACCCATCAGGGTGGGTCATCCCAAATGGCTTGGGTTATTTAAACAACCCTAGACCGGATCCACTCTTCCAGTTGGCGAGCGTTCATTTTCGCCCGTCAGCAAATGGTGCTAGAAGGAGGGCGTGAAATTTATTAATGGCACGAGGCGGTCGTAAGACTCCTCCACCACCTAATTGCTCACCTATAGTGACAAGAAGTCATTCGAATGATAATATCCCCCCTCAAACAACAACCACATCAAATGACGATCCACGGATCACAGTTGAGCCAACAACCCCAAATCCTACAGGTGGTGACATACAAGAGATTATCTGCCAATCTCTTATAAGAACACATAGTTCCTTAGCCCATTTGAGGCAACCAAATCGACCTTTGGACCAACCTTTAGATTTCTCTGATATCAGAGAACAACTCGGAGTCACTAACCTCACTGTGAACCCTACAGATCCAATCCTCACTCCTGCTGTAGGGGGATCTATAATACCTCCCTCACCACCTCCCTCATCTCCTTCTTCTTCTACAGAAGACTCCTCTGACAAAGGCAGTTCTCCTTCATAGCCTTCTACACCAATTACACCAATGGAAAACCAGAACAATCCTGCTAGACCTTGGCTCGACCAGGATGTGGTAGCTGTACCTGGAGATCAGCATCCCTTACCCAAACATCTGGAGAAGTGGCTTCCCAAGTTTGACCCTAACTCTAAACAGATCGCTGAAGATCACATTAAAAAGTTTATGTTAGCCATTAGACTCTGCAATGTCGAGCATGAAGACATAGTCTGTAGGTTGTTCCCCTACACTTTCGAGGGCAATGCATCTACATGGTACTTTGCCCAGCAACCCCATACCATCGTGTCTTGGGAAAAGTTTGAATCCTGCTTTTTGGAAAAGTTCGGAGATGGTAAGCCTCCAGAAGTCCTAGTCATGGACCTTTCTAACTTAAGAATGAACCCAAAAGAGAAAATTAAAGACTTTAATCAAAGATTATTAACACTTAAGAACCGAATCCCTATGGATTCGATGCCTGCCGAGAACCTTATCATAGCATACTATACTAAATCTTTACGTCAAAGTATAGCCATTTGGGTTAAACGATCTAAGAAAGCCACGTTGTTAGAAGCCTTCGAAGAGGCCAGCCAGATTGAAAAGGACATCCTTAGTCTAAAAGACACTACTAGCAACGAAACAGAGACTAGTTCTTCTTCCAAAAAGAAGATTGAAATCATCCCTAGACCTACTCAAAGTAAAACACAACCTGAAAGCTTGGATTTAGAAAACTTAGCTAAAGTCGTTCAAAAAATTTCGAATCAAGTTATAGACTTGAAAAGGACGATCGAAGAAGCTTCTTCAAGCAAAGGGCCTTACAAGCCCCTGTTCAGGAAGCCTTTCCCAACCAACCGACCTAATCCGAATACTGAAGGCCTTAATCTAGAAAGTCTGCAATATGCCCTTCAAACAATTCTAGAAGCACAGGATAACTTGATGCCTCCTGAGATTCCTGAGGAGGTTGTTGAACAAGAGACAGTGCAAGAAGAAGAGTCTTCTCCAAACATTTTTGGACACTTCTCGGATAGCATCTTCCAAGCTAACTTCGAGACAGTACATCCCTATAATACTAGGAGTAAGACAACAAGCAAACCTTCTTCTGAAAACACTACGACTTTGCCCTCAAAGCAATCTAAACCAGCTGATACTAAACAGAGTCATGTGAACCCCAACTTAGATTATGATTTAGTTGAAGACCTCAAAAATTTAAGGGCTAACATTTCTGTCTATGAGTTATTGAAATTTCCATTTCTGCTACAAAAAATGTTACAGAATATCACAGAGAATGGAAAAAATGGTAATTCAAGTGGTAACAAGGTTATTCAGAACAAAGTTCCTCATAAGACTTCTACTAAAAATAATAATGATCCTCAAGACAAAGGAAGCCTTCCTGTAAATAATGTAAATAATGTAGATAAAGTAGCTCTAGAAATTGCGAGTAAAAAAAAAATGCAAGATACTACCCTTAGTACTCGCAAAAATGTACCTCCATTTTTGTTAACTTTCGAAATATTTGATAGAAACGTGAAAAATTGTATGGTAGACTCAGGAGCATCATCCAATGTGATTCCATGGTCTGTGTGTCAGAAGATTAACGCTGAAGTTGAACCATCCACTCTAAAAATCATTCAACTTGATCGAACTAGTGTTAAAGTTGTAGGCGAATTAAAGAATGAGCTTATAAGATTATCGTCTAACCCCAAAGTTCATCAAGTTATTGATATCATTGTTGTAGATATTCCAAAAGTGTATGGTCTGTTTTTAAGCAGGGACTGGTCGAAGAGGCTACACGGCTATTTCGCGACAAATTGCTCTCACCTGTGGCTTCCAAAAAACGACAAGCCCAACAAGATCAAGATAAATCGTGAACGCTACCTTAAGTTCATGGTCACAGATTTGAATGATACCAATGAACCATTTACACCCTATACTGATTCACCTGAAATACAAGGGATGGATACCTTTTTTGCCAATTTCATGGTCGAGGCTTCAGCTATCACCAACCCAGAACAACAATCCGAGATTGTGGCATATGTGCAGCCAACAGCTTCTACACAACGGTCTCATGCACCCAATAAAAATCAAATTTGGTCTCTTTATTTTGACGGGTCAAAGTCCAAAGAAGGAGCTGGTGCAGGCTGTGTTATTATCGATCCGACAGGTAACAAAACCCTGATTTCATGTAGGTTAGAATTTGAATGTACTAATAACACAGCAGAATATGAGGCTTTACTGCAGGGTCTCAGAAAAGATTTAGATATGAACATTCAAAAATTGACTGTCTTTGGCGATTCCGAAATCGTGGTTAGACAGGTAAGAGATTATATCCACTGTCTATCTCCACATATTAAAAGCTACCAATCCGAGGTATGGAATTTAATGAATAAATTTTCTACTTTCAATATAAATTCTATTCCTAGATTGAATAATTCCGAAGCCGATCTATTAGCTAATGTAGCTTCCAAACTCTTTCCTGTAGAAGGCTTGTCCCCAGACGCATTTTCTATCGAATTGTTGTTCAGACCATCTTTTCCCGACAACATCACCAACTGGAGGGTCTTCGACGACGATCAGCAGATTATTAGCTTTCTGCATATGGAAGAAACTTTTCAAGGCGCGGTCATAGACGAATGCACTCACGACGACAATTTGCATGATTTCATGATAATACCAGATCCGAGAACTCCTGAATCTTCATCGGACATGGTAAATTTGATCCCTAAATCTGTAGTTAGATTAGAGAAATTTTATGATCTTCAAGATAAATTCAAAAAATCGGTCAACTGTAAAACCAATAGTTCCTCGTTATCATATAAAAAAGTAAACTTAGGAACTAATGACAATCCGCAGTGCATTAATTTAGGGGTAGGATGTTCTGAACAAGAAAAAGATGCATTTATTAAATTGTTTAAAGAATTTAAAGATGTTTTTGCGTGGACGTATGATGATCTTAAAACTTTCGACCCTAACATCATACAACATGTCATTCCTATGAAACCCCAAACCTTACACTTTCGATAGAAATTAAGAAAAATGCACCCTAAGCTCGAACCGACCGTCAAAAAAGAATTAAATAAGCTCCTAAATGCTAAGATAATCTTCTCTGTTAGGCACACTCAATGGGTTTCTAACCTTGTCCCTGTCCGGAAGAAAAGTGGGGAAATCTGACTATGCGTCGATTTTCGAAACCTTAATAGAGCGTCTGATAAAGACAACTACCATGTCCCACCCATGGAACAGATCCTTCAACATGTATCTAGTTCTGAGAGGCTATCTTTATTGGATGGTTTCTCAGGATATAACCAAGTCCCGATGTCTCCCCCAGACCAACTTAAAACTACCTTTCGCACTCCATGAGGCACCTACGCTTATCGAAAAATGCCTTTTGGACTGATTAATGCCAATGCCACTTTCCAGAGAGCAATGGAAATTGCTTTCTGAGGCTTAATCAATCAGTCGGTCATAGTTTACTTAGATGATGTTACTGTATTTTCTAAAAACAAAACCGATCATCTAGCTCATTTTTGAGTCATTCTACAGCGATGTCGTAAATACGACATTTCCTTGAATCCTAAAAAATCCATCATTGCAGTAGAACAGGGTAAACTCTTAGGATTTATTGTGTCAAGCAAAGGGATGATTATCGACCCCGAAAGGACTCAATTCATCTCGAAACTTCCCCCTCCTACATCCAAAAATTCTATGCAGTCTTTCTTAGGCCAGATTAACTTCGTGAGAAGATTTGTCCCCAGCTTCTCCGAAATGGTCAGACCTTTGTAGAACCTAATTAAGAAATACGCACAATATCATTGGGGACCCTTAGAAAATCAAGCTTTTAATGCAATAAAAAAGGCCATAATAGACGCGCCTTCTCTCATGAGCCCCGACTTTTCACAAGACTTTACACTTTACACTTTTTCTTCTGACCGTTCCTATGTTGTCGTCCTAACTCAAAAGAACGCTGAAAACAATGAAGTACCCATTGCCTTTATGAGCTCTGCTTTCAAAGGCGCGGAACTTAATTACCCAGCAGTAGATCAGCAAGCCTACGTTGTTTTCAAAGTAGTCAAGTACTTCCAGTATTATCTTTTGAAATCTAGGACAAAGATTATTGTCCCTTACCCAGCCGTCAGGAACCTGTTAGTGCAGAAAGAACTAGGTGAAAAGAGGGAAAATTGGGTTACCTCCTTGCAGGAGTACGACATAGAAATTACCCTAGCTCAGATAGTGAGAGGCCAAGGGTTATGCAATTTAGTTGCTGATTCAGCAGCAGGACAGCAAGAAGAAAGCGATAGGTCAAACCTAGGACAGCACGATCGAAATGTAGTCTGTTGTGCACAAAACTCTGTCAGTCCCTGGTATGATGATATAAAATTATGTCTTGAATATGGGTCAGCCCCCCATCACCTAGATCCCACTAAAAGAAGAGAGTTGAGATTAAATTATGCCTCCTTTCATTTAGTTAATGGTATTCTATTTCGCCAAAATTTTGATGGTGTACTGATGCGTTGTCTTGAAAGAGACGAAGCAGAAAAAGTCTTACTAGAGTTGCATGCAGGAGAAGATGGTGGTCATTTTGGTGGTGACACCACTTCCCATAAAGTTTTAAGAGCCAGTTATTACTGGCCCACACTTTTTAGAGACGCCCATGCCTTGTGTCGTAAGTGTACTATTTTTCAAAAAGCATTAGGGCGATTACAAAAACCAGCCTTTCCTTTGCAGCCCGTTTCAATAGACTCCCATTTTTAGCAATGGGGCCTTGATATTATAGGTCTAATCAATCTGCCATCCTCTCAGCAGCATAAGTTTGTCATAACAGCCACAGATTATTTCACCAGGTGGTCTGAAGCTGCTGCATTAAGAACTGTGAATACCAGTCAGGTAATTGCGTTTCTAATTTCGAATATTATCACTCGTTTTGGTATCCCTGATTGTTTAGTATTTGACAATGCTTCTTACTTTTCGTCTCTTGAGATGAGCGAGTTCGCTTTAGAAAAAGGAATTAAATTGAAATATTCTGCTAGCTATTACCCCCAGGGTAATGGATTGGCAGAATCAACAAATAAGAATCTGATTAAAATCATCAAGAGAACGGTGGCTGAAAATCACAAAAACTGGCACAATGCACTATTAAACGCAATCTGGGCTGATAGGGTAACACCAAAAACTGTTGTAGGTAACTCTCTCTTCTTTCTCCTTTATGGCAGAGAAGCAATTCTGCCACCACACATTCTTCTTCCTTCACTTCAGCTATCGCAGAAAATACAAGGAGAAGACTGTCCCCCTTTGGAAAACCGAATTAATGCTTTGATGAAGCTGGAAGAGGTAAGAGCCCAAGCTAAACGTAAGTTAGATCAGCATCAACTAGTAGTTAAAAGCTAGTTTGATTCTAACTCTGCCTCTGATAGGAACTTCGAAGTAGGTGATCTTGTCTTGAAATGGGACAAACCGCATGAGGGAAAGGGAGAGCACACGAAATTTCAGAACTTATGGCTTGGACCATTTTTAATTGCTGAAAAATTGGGTCCCAGCTCTTTCCGATTACAGAATCTAGAGGGGAAGCCTGACACCTATCCGGTGAATGGCCAGGCTCTGAAAAGATATTTTTCTTGATGAAAACTCGTTGTATACTATGTACATATTTTTCTTTTGTTTTCTTTTTCATTTGCTATTTTGGTTTTGATTTCTCCTTTGCCCTTATCAGTTTTTTGTTTTTGGAAATACACATACCTGCATGTTGAGCTATTCGGACAAAGAAAACAGAAAATTCCTTCACTGAAATGACTGCTGAAAAATTGTATAAACATCAATTGCAGACTTCTGAAATTTACATCTGTGTTGGAAAAGTTTGTTGTTTGAAAGAAGTTAACTGATTTCGATCTATGAGTAAAGCATGTCATGATCATCTATTATCTTTTTACGCTGTCCCTATTCCTTAAGGGAATGACTCAAAAGATGTCTCCCTGCCCTAGAAAGTTGGTTCTGTAAATAAACCATCTCTGGATCTTAATAAAGGACAGTTCTAAAAAAAAATTTGCTGAGGTCTGAATGAAAATAAATAAATAAATAAAATAAAATAAAATAAATGTTAAAATATCATAATTTTCAACGTCACCCCGCTCGACTATATATCATTAAAAAACAAAATAAATCGTTAAAAGAGCTGTGGGAAGTGCTTGTAAACCCGTCAAGATGCTGAATAGGTCTGCTGGCAGAGGGTAAATGCATGCATGACGTCAAGACAACTTCACCGAGGTACTGAACAGGCCCGCTGGCAGCGAAGCAATGTCGGGTATATGAAAATTTGCAAATATGAAACCTCTTGACCTTAAAACGTCCTTTATTCTGATCCGGAACTTCTTGGTAGGATACAGATATCAGAGTGGGTTAAATGGAAACCCTGTCGAGGCTATGGATGCCTATTGGTAGCAGTGGCTCTATCAATAGTATTGAAGATTTTATCTTTAATATTCTGGCTCGCTTGTCTTAAGACTGTTATCAGTTTTCATCCTTTAAACAATGCTGGAATGTTTGATCATTGATGATCTATAAACAATTTTTTGGTTATTTTTCTATGGAATTATTCCTATTATCCTTATCTGAATTTGTTCTTTTGGTAGAGATAATTGCTTCTACCAGTGTGTTGCCATTGTTGGCAGCCAATTCGCATTTTTATACTGTCCTTATAAGCTGCCTACGCCGATGTTTTGCAACCCTTGATTTTCATCACAATTTTTGAATAAAAACGACACTATTATATTGTGCATTTGCACACTTACCTTTGTTCTCGTTTTCACGACTGCAAGTGTGAAAACTTTAATTTCGAAGTCACATTAAAATTGTCATTGGATTGTTATGGTTACTCTTGTCTATGCATTCATTGTGTTTCCAATTTAATTATAGTCGCATAGTTGGCAAGACTCCAAGATCTTTACTCATTTGGCATTCTTTAATTGTTAATATGACTTCGTTTTTACAAGACTGTGATGATATCCTAATGATCGAGTTTTGATACATTGGTGTTTTGATAGTTTATAGTCTTTCATCGATTTCTTTGACACAATTGGTTTCATAAAAACACATGGGTGTTGTGGTTAGACCCTTGGTATAATCATTTCATACATATTTCATATGATCGAACCCTTGGTGTTGATTTCGAATCATTATTTTGGTTTTAAAACTATGCTAAACCTATTACTCGCACTAATGTTTGGTCAACTTACCATGGATTTTATTAATGGTTTGAATGGCATGGTTCTTAACACATATAATAGTGATTTGAAACGTTATATATGTCATCGGTTGTACTGTGGGAAATGACTGTTTTGCATGGGCTGATATAGCTCCACCACCTTCGCACATTCGGTCATTAATGCCTTCCCCCTATCTCGAGTCACCCTTGGTGTTTTCGAGTAAGCCTGTAAGCATCCTGCCCCTACGTATACTCTGTTCAAACCCTAGCCCGTGCATCCAGCTCACCGTGTGCTCCTGTCTATGGCACCAGTGGTGCGCATAGAGCCGAATGGTAGCCAAACTCTGTTGTTATTCGATAATGCCCATAAGGATTTAGAAAATAGTGGTTGGTTGGTGTTTATACAGAGGTTCGAGGATTTCAACCTTTCGGTTGCCCAACAATTCGCCCTCACCTTTGACGGGTGTAGGGCTAAAGTCAGTGACATACAGCTCGAGCTCAATAAGGAATTCATAAGCTCTACTAAAGGACTGGCAGCCACAGGCCAACGATGGTTTAAAAACTCCAAAGTTGACGAGGTGTCGTGGCTTTTACTATTCATATCAAGAAATATTGTTTCATGTGATAAAGGTATGCCTATTTCTACCCTCAAACCCAGGTGGCACGATCTTTTGGTGATTTTTAAACAGTTTGTGACCTATGAAGGTTGATATGGCTTGGTATTTCTATATCACCTTCGGTTATTGATGAATTCCATGGGATATCCTTTGAACATGCCGCATTACTTGTTGCGTAGTCTTTACAAAATGTCTAAAAGATTCAAGCGCGAGAAGGATGATAGTAGCCTTTTTCATCACGGCTTGATTAAACTCATTATCATCCACCATTTAAACCTTAGTGGTGATAATTGGCAAGCCTTTCTATCTAGAAATGGCTTTGCTAATCCAGAGTCTTCTCAAATTGACAAGGCTATGGTCAGTGAGACTTTGGCTGGACCAGCCGTGCCATTGCATATCCTTCTACCCCCTGTCAAACCCTCAGTTTGCCCTGATTTGGACCTACCTGATGCCTTGGTTAACCCGTGTAATAAGGATGATATTAAGGTCGTCAAAATACCTAGGAGGAAGAAATACAGCAATGATACTACTGTTGACAGAAGGGGGAAGAAAAATGCTCGATTGATATCAAGACTTGCCCAGAACAAACCTAAACAGAACATCGACCAAAAGCCCATAGTGCTGAGCGAGGAATCAGACTCCAATATCGAGCGTTTCTTAGCTAAAGAGTACCCTTATTCTCATGGCCTATGCTCTAAGAAACCCTATGACTATGTCTCTAACTTACCCACTTGCCTCAAAAACGACCCAAATTACCCGGGAATCAAGCTGCACAATGAAACCCCTGGCGACTTAAACAAACCCTCGCATGTGATATCAAAGCCCGAGCAACCATCATGGATCCAATGTAATGTTTGGCTAGAGCGTTATTACACCGATGTTCCCTTGTTGCAATCAAAGATCAAATCGTTAGAGGAGCAAGTGACAGTGCTGAACAACATGTTACAAGCCAGTGAAAAGAAACAAAAAACCACCGGTTCGATTGTCTTCGGGAACGTCGAAGCAGCAACGACCTTCGTCAATTCCAAATTATCATGACCGAGTTGTTTTCTGATTGTCCAGGTATGAATTTCAATATGAATTTTGTTTTTTGAGTTGTTTCGAATAAATATAACCGATTGGATTTGCTTTCTATAGCTCTGTTCGTTTTGATTCAAAATGATTATGTTTCTCTCAGTTTACGAAATCAATTTCGTTATCATGAGTGGGAAATTTGTTTTCTAAACTCGAACACAGCTACGATTTAGTTAATGAGATTTTATTATTCCCAGTTTAGTATAAATGATTGATTTTTTTTCGATTTTGTTTGAATTGCTTTTTGAAACAATTCTGTATGGATAGTCGATTGGGTTTGATTCCGGTTAAGTTTTGTTTGTTTCTAAACAATCCTGTTGACTTTGATTTACTAGGAACAATTCCATTTTGAATTAAATCAATATTTTCGTTTTGGATTTTGATTGCATCTCACCTGTACAAGAGATTTATGTGCTAAAATCAAAACACAGTTATGTATTGGATTGATACGATTTTGTTGTTGTTGGATCCTCTCGGCTCTGACTTAGTTCAATTTATTTTTTATGGTTTGATTTTCAAACGATTCCTTATGCTTGAATTGGCATAATCCTGTACGTATGCAATGCATCCATATTAGTGATTGGTTTGATAAATACAATGAAATCCATTAAACCGAAAAAACAGCTCTATTAGTTTTGGATTTTAAAATGATTTTGCTAATGGCTGAGTCGACATAAATTATTGCACAGAAAATTTACTTACATCTTGTGTCAATTGAAATTGATCCATGAAAATGATTTCATTGCCTTCAGATTATCTAAGCGATTATGTTTACCCCGAATTGGTGATAACAAATTGAACAGAATACCATTCATTTGACCATGATTTCGTTTGCTCTCAAATTAGCATAGAAGATTTTGATTTGAATGATTCATTTGGTTTCTAATTAGCAATCAAATATATGTTTAATAGTTTGAATATAATTCTTTAATATTCGAATTGGTTTTGAAATGATTTTGTGTTCAATTTAGACCAGCTACAGAATCACAAGATTCTGTAGCTAGTCTTAAAAATTAGATTTTTGCCAATTTTGTCAATAAAATATCCTCTAATCTTGTCTATTCTTGTCCTCTTTCAGGTGCATACGAATTACAATGATCAATTGGGCATGTTGTAGCAGTTTAGGAGATATTTTTGTGATGTAGTTTTTATTTTAAGTTGTTATCTTGAGTTAGAAATAGAGACTGGGATATTATCCCCAGATTTTTTGTAAATTGTTTTGATAATTCCCTTAGGGATGTTTTACCCTGTGGGAGGTCTTTAAATACTTGTCATTTTTTGTAATAAACCCATCATCATCACCGTGGAGAGAACCAGACTATGGATTTATGATTCAGACTGAGATGAAAGTTGATGTCTTGTAACAGCTTTTGCTTTTAATATATCAAACTTTTGTTTCAGATTTTCTGCATATCAGTTTGCAATTAATTATCGACTACTTTAGCTATCATAATTCATTGCATGTTGATGTGATTTGATTTATATGTTTTCCATATCTGATATCTCTTATTTAAAAATATAGCAATCACTTTATTTCAATTTAATGAATACAGGTTTATCTTTTTCATTAATTGAATTGTTTTGCACAAATTGTTGCACACAGATTTATCTAATTGTGATGGTTTGTAAATCATAAAATTGTTGTTATTTTTATGTCTTGTTTGTCCTGTCGTTTATATTTGAAGAGCACAGTTGCTTCTTGTTTACGAGAAGTTCGTGGATAATTTGGTGCGGGTTTCCTCCCACTGAACAACTGAATCAACTATTGGATACAGGACGGACCTGAAGCGTTACTTCAGGTCAGTTTGCTATTTATCATTTAATAGTTAGCTTATTAGTGTTATTTAAGTAGTTTAGATAAATATATTATTTTAGATTCGTAGTTAGAGTTATTATTTTAGTTGCTTAGCTTAGATTGTTTTTTATTCTATTTCTTTTTCATAAAATTATAAAAATAAAAAAAATAATAGTTTCGTTGTCTTAGGATAGATTACAAATGATTTTTGTAGGTTTTAATTTAAATCTGTAATTTGTAAATATTGTATATTTGTAATTAAAGCTAATTCTGTTGATAATTAAACATTTACTTTTATAGAATTATAGTTGTATGATTTAGGTAATAGATTGTATATATGTAGTTTAGATTTGTTTATTAGTTTGTTTTAATCATTGTTTTTATTTAGATTAGTTTATTAGTGTAGTTTTCATTTGTTTTTCTAGGACTTAGATCGGCCAAC
>JASDQU010688290.1:46043-61428 GCA_032191745.1 Picea mariana
AATAGATTGTATATATGTAGTTTAGATTTGTTTATTAGTTTGTTTTAATCATTGTTTTTATTTAGATTAGTTTATTAGTGTAGTTTTCATTTGTTTTTCTAGGACTTAGATCGGCCAACGGAGGCGCTAAACCCATCAAGGTGGGTCATCCCAAACGGCTTGGGTTATTTAAACAACCCCGAACTGGATCCACTCTTCTAGTTGGCGAGCGTTCATTTTCACCCGTCAACAGACCGCTTACTGTCGGTTAACACCTCCACTTACGTTATCCTTCCACTATGATTGATCAACGGTTGAGAACGTTGTCGAAGTAGATCAACGGTTAGTGTTACTTCGTGATTCATGCTTACTCTATCATTCCACTGTACTTGATCAGAAGGTCATGAAATATTCCTTAGGATCTTAGATCAATGACCAAATATTAATTCATGACTTCAGCCTCTGACGCTTCAGATATGTTAGCTGGTGGGAGAAGATGGATATCCCCAGAGGATGTAGTCCCAGACCGACGTGGTCTATTGACGTCACCTATGATGATATGGACCTGTAGTGGGTATGCCACATGTCACCCTGATTTGTGACTTTCAATGTGACATCCCCAACCACGAATAGGTCGGTCAAAACCACTACTCACACACTTCACTTAGCTCAACTAGCTCTGATACCAGTTTGTGACACCCAGACCACCCAGGCCAGTGCATGTTACTCATAGAAATGAAAATTGTCATATGCATATAAATATAAACCTAAAAAGACAACATATTTTGTTCATACATAGATTAATGCGGAAATAACAGTAAAAGCATACATACAATACTTCACAGGTGAAACCCATAATATAATAACATATACATGCAATATTCATCAATTATAACACATGTACATATACACAACATGTAATGATCATAGGAATAGATAATCATATTTCAATTAAAGTACACCAAATGTGTGTAGACCTTCCACAAACCTCCTAGCCTTAGACCACGCTGCTCATCACGCTCAACAGTGGGCCACCCCTGAGCTGGGACTAAGCTTTACCTAGGGCAAGGGAATCCTAGACTAGGTTGAGGTTATAGGAAACTGCACAGTGCAACTGAAAGGATTCTCTCCAGGAGCCTTCTTATGCCCACTACTCATAGACTCTCATTCCCCACATTCATGTTCCACCTCGGGAATATGCACCTTCACTGTTCCACAGTCCATCGGCTTCTCTACTTCTCTTTTCAGGGTCTCGGCAACAGGCCAGATTAGGAATTCTCAAAGCTCCGTAGCTAGTGCTAGACTCTCTCTAGGAGAAAATCAATTCCCAACAAACTCTCTCACTTGGAGAGAGATGCTCATAGGCCTGACAACTTGCCTCTTCAACCACGGGCCCAACAACCCGCTTCCTCAACCACGGGCCTGACAACCCGCTTCTTCAACCAGCTTCCACTCAGTTTCCAGTGAGGTGAGGACAAAAGAAAAGCTCAATATAACTCAGGGAATGGTAGCAACCAAAATTTGGTAAGGTACAACATGGTTTTGGCAAGTGCAGACATGCTGGGCTTCACAGGAAAAAACAGATCAACTTCACATGTTACCGGTTTCAGAGATGCGATAAAGATCTAGAGGTCAACAACCGAGGCCAAACAAGTCAGGCGAGGGATGGAAGAATGGAAAGTGAACCCCCGACATGAGATGACTCTCCAGCTTTAACTGCATGTGCCCAGGTCAACACCTATCTCTCTGGAGCTTCATGCACTCCATTTAGCATTCGTTCCCTTTTCCAGGAACCTAGGATAAAACATATCCTTCTAATCAACTTTTGGAATAATAATAAATTATTATTCTCTTGGACTTAAGCCCTTAGGCTTAGCCTCTCTTTCCAACCTCTCAACCCCCTCTCCCTTACCCAACCTAGTGGAAGCTTATTCCCCCATCACTCTTTATTCGTGGTCGGCATACATGCAACGATGTTTTTATATTACTGATATGAATAGTTACATGTACAAAAAACAGGCTCTTGACCTTTAACACCTAGGCTCTCCAGCCTAATAACACATAATATTACCATATTCTAATTGCTCATCTCACCAGCCTACAAAACATGTTTACAATTCATAAATACAACCGAGGCTCGTACTTAGGGATATTACAACCCCCTCCCCTTATTTTTTCACTTTCCTCAGTGCAACTTATTTACACAGCATCAACAGGGTTTTCAAAATATTCAAAAATACGCGGGTATTCTTCCCGCATAGCATCCTCATGCTCCCATGTCACATCCTCAGGACCTTACCAGGTCCAATGGACATTTACAAGCCCTATGGATGAATTCCAAAGTTGTTTTCTCTTCCAGTCTAATATGTGCACTCGATGCACCTGCAAGACGTCTTCTTTCTCCACCTGAATCACATTCCAATCAATTACATGATTAGCATCAGGTATATATTTCTTAAGTAATGAAATATGAAACACATTGTGTACATTCATGGATGCAGGCAATGCAAGCATATATGCAACTGGTCTAATACTTTCTAGGATTTCAAATGGCCCACAATATCTGACTGCCAACTTGGAACAGCTTCCCAGCTTCAAGGAACTTATGTTGGATTTCACTTTCAAGAAAACATGATCATCCACTTTAAACTCCATGTGGTTCTTGTTCTTATCAACATAACTTTTCTTCTTGTCTTGGGCAACCTTCAAATTCTACTTAATCTTTAGCATTTGTTCTTCCATTTCCTTGAGCAACTCTGGCCCAACCATTGCCCTATTAGCTAGGTTATCCTAGCTTATTGGGGTGTTTCACTTTCTTCCATAAAGTGCTTCAAACGGGCTCATCTTCAGTGATGCTTGGTACCCATTGTTGTAGGCAAATTCTACCAACTGTAGGTAGTCTTCCCATTTAGATGGTTTTTCCATCACATACATCCTTAGTATGTCCTCTATTACTTGGTTCACCGTCTCTATTTTCCCATTAGACTGAGGATAATAGGATGTGATGAAGTTCATATTCGTTCCAAACCCTTTGAATAACCCTTTTCAAAACTTTGAGGTGAATTTTGGGTCTCTGTCAGACACAATTGTCTTGGGAATACTGTGCAATCGTGTTACTTCCTTCATATAGATATCAACAACATTAGCTTCCTTGTGAGTAGTCTTCAATGGAATAAAATGGGCATCTTTCATAAGCTTATCCACCACCACCATGATGGAATCATGCTACTTATTTGTTCCAGGTAATCCTGTGATGAAATCCATTGTCACCATTTCCCACTTCCACTCAAGAATGGGAAATGGTTGTAGCAACCCAGCTGGGTGCCTATGCTCAGCCTTGAACTTCTGACACTCCATACATCTGGCGATGTATTCTACAATTTCCTTCTTCATACCTAGCCAAAAGTAATGGCTCTTGACTACTGCCACTTTTTCTGATATCCAGGATGCCCAGCATAAGGCACATTGTGCATTTCCTTCAAGATCATAATTATCAATTCCTAGGAATTAGGTACATAAATTATGTTTTTGTACAAGAGTGTTCCATCAGCTTCCAATTTATAATCTTCCACTTTTTGTAGCAGCTTACCTTGTTGTAGCTTTTCCACCAATTCCATGTATTGCAAATCAACATTTGTGGCTTCTGAAATCCTACCTTTAATATCAGTTTGATACATGCTAATGGTCATAGCATTTAGTTCATGCACTCTTCTACTGAATGCATCAACCACTTTGTTATCCTTTCCTTTGATATGCTTGATATCAAACTCATACTCACAAAGGAATTCCAACCACATACTCTGCCTAGCATTAAAGTTTGGTTGATCAAACAAATACTTCAGACTGTTATGGTCTATCCCCAATTCAAAACTCTTTCCCATGAGGTAATGCCTCCATTTCTTCAGAGCGTGCACTATGGCTGCCAACTCCAAATCATGAGTTGCATAGTTCTTTTCATGATCCTTCAGCTTCCTGGACTCATAACATATTACAAACCCATTCTGACTGAGGACTCCTCCCATCCCTTCTTTTCATGCGTCTGTACACACTACAAAATCTTCGTTTAGATTTGCAATCCTCGGGATTGGAGCATTGGTTAACATCTGCTTCAATTTCTAGAAGCTTCTCTCACATTCTTCTGTCCATTAAAATTTCTTCTCCTTCCCTTGCAACGAAGTGATGGGGTGATCTATCCTTGTGAACACTGCAATGAACCTTATGTAATAGCTAGCCAGACCCATAAAGGATAAGACTTCTGTCACACTCTTTGGCGCTGACCATTCTCCGATGGATTCTATCTTCTCATGATCCACGGTTATCCCAGCCTTTGAAATGATATGCCCCAAGTAATGGATCTTCTTTTGATAAAATGAGCACTTATTCAATTTTGCATACAATTGGTGCTCTCTCAGCACTTGCAACACCATCTTCATATGATGTTCACACTCTTCCTCCGACTTGGAATACACCAGGATGTCATCCAAAAAGACTATGACAAACTTGTCTAGATATTCTCTTAATACAACGTTCATTAGGCACATGAAAACAGTGGGTGCATTTGATAACCCAAATGGCACCATCGTGAATTCATAATGACCATACCTTGTTCTGAAGGTGGTCTTGTTGATGTCTTCATCCTTTATCCTTACCTGGTGATACCCTGACCTGAGATCTATTTTTGAAAATATCTTGGCATCCTTCAACTCACCAAAGAGATCATCGATCCTTCAAAAAGGATACTTGTTCTTAATAGTCACTTTGTTCAACTGCCTGGAATCGATACACAATCTCAATGTCCCATCTTTCTTTTTCACGAACAAGACCAGGGCACCCCAAGGTGACACACTTGGGAATATATACCCCTTCTTCATAAGTTATTCAAGATGCAATTCCAGTTCTTTCAGCTCTGGTGTACTCATTCGGTAAGGATTTTTTGACACTGGAGATGCTCCAGGCATAAGGTTTATAGAGAAATCAATATCTCTCTTCGGGGGTAGTCTGGGTACCTCTTGGAATACATCTTCAAAATCCTTTAATACTGCATGGTATTCAAGATTTTTCACCTTGTCCTTAGGTGCTTCTTCTATATTGGTTGCAAATATTTGGTAGCCCTTCCTGTAACACTTCTTCAACTGCGTTGCTGAGATTTCTCTGACAATAACGTCCCTTGGGATTCCTTGCACTCTTCTTGGGTTTCCTTCCTCATCCAGGCAAGTAAATTCCTTATTACGATAGTCTAAGAGGGCATGGTGTTGGTCCAACCAATCCATCCCAATTAGACATTCATAGGAACCTAAAGATAGGATGTTCAATTCATGCCTTGTGCTTAGTCCATTCATGTCCACTGGACAGGACTTAACCAACTCAACAACCTTTCTCTTGTCTCCTGTAGCCATTTGCACTAACCAATATTTTCCATGCTTTCTTATTGGCAAATGAAAACTTTCCACCATTCTAGGATCTGTATAACTATGACTAGCTCCTGAATCAATTAAAATAGTAATGGTTTGGTTTTTGATCATACCTTCAACTTCAATCATGTGTGATTGAAATTTAGCTTTCTTGTTGTCAAGGGCCGAATAGATCCTTGGTATTCTATTGCCCATGTCCTCCACTGTTTCTGCTTTCTGAACATTGTGTACAACTCTCACTTTTCCATTTTTGCAGGGACAATCTTTGTACTTATGGTTTCCTTGACAACCCCAACATTGAATGGGCATCTACCTTGGCCTTTGTTCCCCTACTTCATCCATTCTCTACTCTCTAAAAGATGGTTTTCCTTGAGGATTGTTTCTGAAAAAGGGAGTTTTGTTTCCCTTCTGCCTCTGCTCTTTCTGGAACTTCTTCTTGTCATCCCAAGCCTTCTGGAAATTGGGCTTTACTATTTGTTTCTCATATAAGCATTTTTCTCTCCTTATAGTTTCTTCCATAGTTTTAGGATCATCATACTAGATATTTTCACCGATGGAAGGTGGCAGTCCATTCAGATACCTTTGAATTTTGGCAGTCTCATCTTTGATGAAAGGAACATACTTCAACAATTCCAAAAACCTTCACTCATATTCATCAATGGACATACTACCCAGCTTGAGTTCAAAGAACTCTTTCATCTTTCTGTCATAGTATCTCTTAGTTAAGTATTTCTTTTCGAAATACTTCTTGAATTCCTTCCAAGTAACATTTTTCTATTTAATGTGTTGCACCTGCACAAGTTGATCCCACCACATGGATGCCTTTCCTTTCAGTTGATACATTGCAATTCTTCTTTCTGCATGAGAGGAATAATTCTTCAGTTGGAAATATTTCCTCATGCCAAGAAGCCATGTCTCGACATCTTCCTCCTTCTTGTGCTCTCCATCAAACATAAGAGGTTTAATATTGTTCATTTCACCCTTCATTTTATCCACTCTAGATCTCTTATTATTTATGATAGGAGATGGGCTTGAACTACTGTGATCCCTCCTCTTGAAGTTCCCTTGGGAGTTATGATGGTGTCTGCCAACACTCCTTGATTTCCTCATTTCATTAGAAGACATGTGACTTCCTGATTTACTGGAGTCACTCTCCTTATCCAATTTCTTTTCTATCCTTTCTAGGTTATATATCAACTTTATGTTGAATTCTCCCCGTTGTTCCCTGGCTTTCATGAGATTTATGATATCTGCTCGATGAGTCTGGACATATTTATGCAATCTTTCAATGTTTTTCATCATGTTTCCTTCCTTATATACCTCTTCTCCATGCCCATTGGAGTTTGATCCTTCAACTCCCAAATGGAAATCCACTCCTTTATCTTCATTCTATGAAATGGAAGCATTACGTGCCTCCTCCATTTCTCTGCACTAAATGACAAATCAATTCAGTTTTGACAATCGTTAAACTCTAAAAACACAATTTGCAATCAATCAAAATTTTTCATTCCATCAATCCTTAACAAATTCCACAGTAATCATAAACCAATATGATTCAATAAAACTTTCATATTCTATTTTCTTTCTGAGCTCTGCTTTGCAATGATTTTTTAGGCACTAGCCCCTTTTTCTTAGCCCCCACCCAACCCATGTGAGCATGGGCTGTGGCCAAGCACTAGATCGATAGGCTCTTATTCAGGACTTTGGGCCTCCAGCTTCAAAAGTTTTCAAAGCACATTCCAACAAATCTCTCGGAGTTCTGGATTACCGAACTCGTGAAGTAGGGTGGATCAATAGTCCACATGTACCCAACATCCAACAGTTGACACTCACTATGGAACCTCAGGCATCTAAGTTCCAGGACTTCAGAGCTTCGGGACTTCAGATAATTTCACATCCGCACACCCCCTAAACCTTGAACTGTTAAACTCCAAATACTTCCATGTCACCTTCGGTGACGTCATTATGTCATGTCACTTCGGAGTTATGAAACTTCAGAAGGTTCTTCCTTTCATTCTTTACGAACCATCCTTCTGGAGTGTCAAGTATCCGGACTTCAAAACTGGCAGCATGTGTCCACTGGGACCCACGGATTCCATGCTTGAACTAAGATACTGAATAGTCACATCACTTAACGCGTTTCAAATTGCGGGGGCATGCATCTGTGGTTTGGAGTAACCCGCCTTTCGTCCCGCAATTCCTCTGATGCTGACACATAAACCCTTGGTGAAACCTTGGTTTGGATTGTGGGACCACCTTGGATAATTAACTCCCATGCAACTTGGGTCCCTGCAATGCCTCTTGGCCATCGATCTTCATGTATCGTGATCAATGCCAGTGTGGTTCTGTCAACCTTTAACTATGTTATGTAACCTCAGGGCCCACATAGTACAACTGACAACATTCCAAGTGGGGGCACATGGCAGGTATAGGAGAGGTACACGTCACCTCCAGGTGACATCATCATGACTCACCATTTCATCTCTTCAGGGCTTCAGAGCTTCGGGATTCAGAAGTTCTCGCCTCAACACACACTACTTCTCCCGAATGATGAAATCCCGAACAAGACAATCTGTTGACATGTGTCCCTCTGGACAGATGGTCTTGATTAATTTGTACTTCAGAGCTTCAGGAGTTCTCTGTCCTTCATACCACGCCATAACTTCCTCCCTTGGCTTGATCCAATGGTCGAGCTCTTCTCCTAGATCTACGGTGTATATCTACTTTGAGGACTTCAGGCTTCGGGAGTTTCAACCTATCCATACTTGTTTTCTATCGAAGTTATTTCACCTGAATTCCATGGATTTTCGTCAGATATCCTCTCTCTCATATAGAAGACACAGATGAACTCCATTAATCCAAGGATTTCCAAAGGAACTCAAGGCTAACCGCCTCGCAACTTTTCCAGATCTGTTGGTCGGGAATTGTCTTCCTTCTCCTGAACAAATCCTATGACCCACATTACTCTATGGCCCAATACCATGTCTGTCATGGTTTTATAATACCACTACACCTCCTGAGCTTCGTAACATGGCCAAGGTAACCTCTTGGCACTTAGGAATGTTCTAAGGTTCGAAATCGGTTCCTCTTGACATAATTTCCACCTGAAACCTTGGTTCCAATGACCACTTATCTGGTCCATCCAAACTCAATGCTTGAACCTTGGCTCTGATACCAATTTTTGGTGTCCCTAGCCACTAACAAGCTGATCAACGCCACTACTCACCCACTTCACTTAGCTCAACTAGATCTGATACCAATTTGTGACACCCGACCACCCAGGTCGATGCATGCTACTCATAGAAATGACAATTGTCATATGCATATAAATATAAACTTAAACAGACAACATATTCTATTAATACATATATTAATGCAAAAATAATAGTAAAAGCATACATACAGTACTTCACAGGCGAAACCCATAATATAACAACATATACAAGCAATATTCATCAATGAGTATAAGATCACCAACATAAAGAGCAGGTATTATGAGATGATTGTCCATTTTTTTGGTATATAAATTCAAGTTAGAATGACATATAGATAAGTTGGTGTAAAAAACAAATCTATCCTTTTTATCAAACCAAGCTCGAGGAGCTTTCTCTTAAGGTGGAAAACAAGACTAGAGTCATCCTAATTATAGATAAGAAGTTATTCCATGTAAATTTCTTCCATATTATTCCATGTAAATTTTTGTGGGTTAGGTTTTATTTTTTTGCAGTGGTAAGCATAAGACATTTTCCCCTTTGGATTATTCCCCTCTGAGTATTTAGACTCATGGGGCTCATTGAAGAAAATGAAATCTTTTGTATTAACTCCTCCACTCTATTGAAGGTTTTTTTTTTTTTTTTTTTGTCATTGGGCCTACTTTTTTTGTGTGTGTGACTCTATGGGCATGTTATTTTGTAGGGGCCTTTAGGCCCTGCACTTTTATATTTTTAGTTGATATTTTAGCATCAATTTTTATACTTTCCAAGGGGAAAGACCCTACACTTTTTATATTTTTAGTTGATATTTTAGTATCAATTTTTATACTTTCCAAGGGGAGATAGTAATCACTCATAGGGTTTATGGATATAAATATTTTTTCTTAGAATCCAAGGGCTGGTGAAATCTCTCTTGATATATTGATATGTAAACATTTACAAAGCATTTTACTTGAATGAATAGAACAAACATGACTTTTTCTTATGGGGAAAATAAATAAATAGAAAAGAAAAGAACTTGAGAAAATATTTTAAAAATAGTATCAAAATCATAAAAATAAATTTCCTTCAAAGCATGCCACTAAATGGTCACTAAATTCTCAAATTGTACTATTAGTGAAAAAAGAAAGAAACATTGCAAATTCATTGCAATTGACACTATTTTTTAGGTAAAAAATGCAATAACATACATTGAAAAATTGGACACACACAAACTTAGTTATTTCTAACATAATTATCTATTTGGAAAAAACTATTACCTCATAATAACAATCATAGACTTAAAAACCCTTAATTTTTCTAAAAAAAAAGTAAATCAACTTTCAAAAAGAAAAGTGGTACTACAAGTATCACCCTTTTGGGGGGTTAAAATTATAATATTTTGAAACAATAACCCTAAACCCATTAATTGTTTTTATAAAATCCTTGATGTCAATATTAAGGCCCTTGGCCCCCTATGTTATGGCCCTAATAAGCATTCATTATTATTTTATTTGTTAATCTTTCATTGCACACTTCCATTATAATTGTACCCTTTGTCACACACACATACAGACACACACACACACACACGCAAACCAAGGAGACCTAGTCTTAGGATAATAATATATTGTCTTGTGAATTGTATATATTGTAAAATGAGGTTTCCCCCTCAAAGTCGACTGTATTAATTGACTTTCTATCATTTTTAAGGTGCTTGGTTCATAACATGTTGTATCAAGAGAATCGATCCTATGGTTTTGCTGCTTCAAGGGAGTCATCTTCGAATTTTCACTATAATTGTTTTTTGGGGATGCTTCAAATAGATAAATTTGTATGTTATCTAAGAGACATATTGAAGTACTTCATGTAAATATTTTAGGTTCTGGTTCATCATACTTTCATATATATTTCCCATGGAAGATATGGTTTTTGACTCATCCTGAATTCAATTTTAAATGAGTCGTATTGGGATTTTCACTATAGATTTGTTTTCTGAGAGGTTTTGACAGTGAAATTTTGTGGATATTGAGGAGAAATGTCATAGTTGATGTGGTCAATTTTTTTTATTTTTGTTCTCTACACTTTCATAGATATAGTTCATGCAATACAAGTTTGTGACTAATCCTAAAATCAGGTGTCTTGACAATTTCACTGTAATTTTTTCAGTGAATTTTTATACTCTGAAAATTTTTAGAATCCTAATTTGACACAGTAAAGTACATGTGGATTTTTTTTTTTTTTAATTTTGAATCATTATATTTTATGATATATTTCTTATGGAAGTTAGGGTTTTTTCACAAGTTACTTTCTAGTGATTTTAAGACCATTTTTTGCGGTTAGCAAGATCATTTAAAAAAAATAGAGTTATTCTTTGGCATATTTAAATAACATAGGATCTGCCATTCAAAGGGTAAAATTACGGTTGGGGAAGAATACATGTAGGAAATACACATAGTTTCATGTGGTTGGAAACACATTGTTTCACCTGGTTGGAAACTTTTGTAACCCTGATCGGTATCTCTTCGAGTAACACCACATTAGATAGTACTTTTAGACATAATATCACTTCCATGTACCTTTGGGTATATATGAAGTCCCCTAGGTATACCTAAAACCAACCTTATATAAGTTATTTGGTCATCTTGTTGCTATAGTACACCAAAAATAAGACGCGGGGAGATCACTCTCTAGTACCTAGGTAGTTGATTAGTATGGCTAAGGGAATGGTTGAGCCACCCTAGTTAGGGACCTAAGATATTGGTCCAAGTACTATTGTTGGACCCACACATATATCAGAGAGCTATAACACCTGACACTCTCTTTTCCTTAGGACCTAGTAACTTTTTTACATGGCTCCAAAGAAAGATCCAAAATTTCCTTCACCAATTAAACCTCTAGAAAGATCCTCCATGACTCATGAAGAAAATGAGGATATACAAAACCAGCTATTTAAGTTGGATAATCAAATCAATGAATTCAAGGATAGGTCAGTGAAACATGTTGATTTCATAAATACTCAATCAGAAAAGGAAACAAAGATGGAAAAATTGGAACAAAAAGTGGATGGAAAGTTGGAACAAAGGATTATAGAATCCTTAAATGAGAGGTTCCCTAAAATTGATAAGGTGTCTAAAGGGACTCGTGAAATTAAAGGTAGTATTCAGGTTGAACAAATTTCCAATAATAAGAATTTTCCATGGGGATTTAACTCCAATAGTGGAGTTAGTTATGGATGGTCTCTAAAAGGAGTGAACCTTCCCAAGGTTTAATTAAGGAATTTGATGGAACAAAGGCATTTACTTGGCTGAACCAAATAGAGAAATATCCTAAACTGCATAATATTATGGATGATAAGAAAATGATTCACATAACAACTTTGAACTTTGATATAAAACCATATCAATAGTATCAATGGGTAGTTAAAAGGAAGCCCCATTCTTATCATTATACTTGGAGTTTATTTACAAGAGACTTAGATGCACAATATGGAAAATTTTGGGAACAAGACTACTTCAGTCAATTGACAAGAATCAAACACTCAGGTGATATTGAAGATTATAATTTATAATTTTAGGTATTGGCCACAAGGATGGATACCATAAGTGATGAACATGTGTTGAAATCTTACATGGGTGGATTAAAAGAAGAGATTAAACATGAGATAAGTGATGGATGTTTCATGAAAGCTTACATGGGTCAATTAAAAGAAGATATTAAACATGAGATTTTCCTAAAAATTCTTGTAAATATTATGAAAGCTATGAAATTTCCTTGTCATATTCAAGACAAGAATATGACTATACACAAGTATACCATTATATAATATACAAGAATCAAACACTACTACATATTGAAAAAATTGCGAGGACTACTTGCGACGAAAGTACTCTTTCGTCGCAATTCAAGAGAAAAAGTTCAATTTTTCAATTTTGATCTAAATTCACCCCGTATTCGTCGCTCTATCAACGAAACCAAACTTTCGTCTGTTTTGCGACGATCATCAAAATGGTGGACTATTGTCTCTATTTCGACAAACTTGTGTTTTCGTCACAAGAGCGATGCTCACTATTGACCGTTACACTTTTTGTACATTTTGACAAAGTCTAAATTGATATAGTCAACGTTCATCGCAAGAGCGATGAATTGACCGTTATAATCATTCCCGTCTTTGAAAAAGTGACCTAAATATAACAAATAAATAGGTAATATATATATATATATATATATATATATATATAATTAGGTCACGGTCGTCACAATTGCGATGACTGTGACCTAAATAGACCTATAAATATTTGACAATTTAAATATGTTCTGACAATCTTGCTACAATGATGATGATTCCGAAAGGCTATTTTTGTGCGGAAGAATGTCACAGAATATAGTTAGAGGTGGGGAAAAAAGTAAAGCCGGTGAAAAGGGTGATGGTAGATGTTATTGCCCTTGCAAAAAATGTTGCCTCATACGTCCTGTAAGAATTTTAATAGCAACAGCTACAAAACATTGTAGGAAATATGGGCACATTGATGGCAGATCGAATGAATATCGTCCCATGGTAATTAGCTATATATTCATCATCTGTTTTTATTTTTTCAATTTTATACAAAATTATATATATGTATATATATTGTTTGAATGTTTGTTATAGTATACACTAATTTTGCATGATTGTTTGTAATTATAAAGTTAGAGTTTCCCTCTAACTTTCCATAGAATATTGCACCAAGTATTAGTAGAAATGATGTTGTACAAGCTAAGGAACATCATGACCAAGCAAATGAGGATCTCATGGAAGAAGATGATGGGACAAATCAAGTTAATGATCCCATGGAAGAAGATGATGGGACAAATCAAATGATCCAAGATTTGTTTTCGCAGCCGAATGAGGATGGGGACAATGCTGGTATTTATGATGAACCTCTATTAGAAAAGGAAAATAAACGACTTTATGAAGGATCAAGAGCAAATTCTCCTACCGCTACATTACTACTAGTGAACTGAAAGGTTATGAATAATTTTTCAAACACTTATATGACACAGATCCTAAGGTATGTAATATGTTTCATCTCATATTATACATAAATGTTGATTTTTTTCTATTTGTTTTTAGTTTTAATTAATGTGTAAAATAAGAATGCAATTTTTACAATTAATATTCTTACATTAACTAGTTATTTGTTATGTTGTAGATTGTTAGGTGAATTTTTGTTACCATCATCAAATATTTTACCTCGCACATATCGAGGTTTACATGCCATTATGAAAGACATTGGAATGGATTATCAATCTATAGATGCATGTACTAATGACCATATTATATATTGTGGACAACATGCTTCAAAAACATAATGTCTGCAATGTCTTATCAGTAGATATCGAACCGATCAAGTAACAAAAAGGGTGCCTTGAAAGGTTCTTCGTCATATTCCCATAATTCCACGTTTGCAGTGATTGTTCAAGTGTGAAAGCATAGCACAATTTATGGATTACCATGCATGTAACAAGAGTGGAGATGGTGTTCTTCGAATGTCTGCTGATGGTTATGCATTTAGGGAAATTGAGGGAAAATGGGCAGATTTCAAAGATGAACCTCGTAATGTTAGGCTTTCATTGGTAGTTGGCGGTGTTAATCCATTCAGAGAGCTTAGGTCTATTTACTCAGCGTGGCCTATTTTTTTTATCAACAATAACATTCCTCCTTGGATCTCAATAAGGAGGGAGCACATAATGTTGACAATGATTGTTCCAGGTATTTGTTTACATTAATTTTTTGAATATAACATTTTCATTTGTTTCAATTTTTGCATAATATATTTAGTTTATTTAATTACTTATATATATTACATGATATCATTCCTATAGTAATTATGTGTAATTTCAAACAATTAGGTAAGTACCAGGTTAAAGATATGAATGTATATATCGAACCTCTTATCGATGAGCTACTAAAGTTATGGGTTGGCATCACAATGTATGACATATGTAAACCAATCGGGGAGAAGAAATTTAAATTCTGTGGAATAATTTAAAGGACAATTCATGACGCCCCTAGACTAACACATTTTTGTGGTATGTAGCATTCTAATATTTCTCTTTAATACTATATAATTTTTTAATGTTATCATGGTGCATGTTTAATTTTTAAATAATCTCATCGTATAATTGACATTAATCCATTTGTTGCAGGTCTTCAAATAAAGGGTAAATTTGCATGTCCAGTTTGTGGCCCTAAGATGAAGTATCTTCATTCAAAAAGTTTAGGAAATATGGTGTTTGATGAGTGTAGGCACCTTCTTCCTAAGAACCATAGGTATCGTACTACTGAAAAACATATTTTCAATGGGAAAGAAGAGACTGGTTTAAAACCACAAAGAATGACACCTCACCTATGGAGGTTGGAATATAATAGAAATTGTCAAGGTACTCAATTTCATAATGTATTGTAGATCATGTAATGTTTTGAATGTTTATTTTAATCATTGAATTTATTTTACCGTATTTGATAATTATTTTTGTGATTTCTTTTATGCTTCATGAAGGCTGCAATCATCATGAAGGTATTAATAATGGGCTTCTACGAGGAATGAAATATTATTCTACTCAATTCATGAGGTTTACCTACTATGAGGAGCTAAAAATAGCTCATTTGTTTGATAAAATGCATATCGGGAAGAATGTGAGTGAAACGTTATGGCGAATCATAGATGGTAGGAGGGACAATGAAAAAAATGTCAAAATTTGTACCGACATTCAGGAAGCCAATCATGCAATGCGAAGTGTGATCTGATATCCAAATATATC
>JASDQU010688290.1:62425-81462 GCA_032191745.1 Picea mariana
GGATCAATTGAGAGTGATGTGAGGGGGAGGGGAGGGGCCATATGAGCTTCCACCTTCACGTGGTTGGCCTTGTTCAGTAGAGGATAAATTATTCTTGAAACCAAGAGAAGCTCTTTCATTTTTATACCATCATGATCGTATAAGATTTCATCAATATTGTTGTCACAGTATTGCATCAACGAAGTTTCAATGAACGTGTTTTTCATTTCTATAGAATTTTTTTCAAACCCTAATTGTCTTTCAAAGTACACAATTTGGTTGACGCAAGTTTTAATTTTGCATCAATCTTTCTTCATTTTTCTTTCAAGTTCTACATTAATGTATATACAATGTATCTGTGTCATAGTTGTACTGATGAAAAATCCTTCTTTTTCGTTGATTTCTTAATAAACACCATAAAAATACTCCCTTGCAGTACTAGATGTTGGGACATGTGTAATGTCGAACGAATTTTAAAAGGAACAAGGAACGGAAATTGTACAAGGACTAGCAACACCGGTAACAATGACCTATGAATTGGGCCATCGTTGAAATTTTTTCAAACAATTTATGTATGCACTAAAATTTGTCATGGATAGGCTATTCACATGCCTTAATGATATGGGAGGGTTTCTGGACTCAAATTTCACTCACACACCCACTTTATTCCATCATTAATTCATCATGTAAACCATAAACCCTAATTTTCTTTCAAAGTACACAATTTGGTTGACGCAAGTTTTAAGTTTTTGTCAGTCTTTCTTCATTTTTCTTTCAGGTTCTACATTAATGTATACACAATGTATATTTGTCATATTTGTGATGAAAAATCCCTCTTTTTCATTGATTGCTTAATTAACACCATAAAAATACTAGAGGCGGGCAACAGTGACATGTGAATGGGGCCAACACTGAAATTTTTTCAAACTGTATCTGTATGCATTGAAATTTGACATGGATAGACTATTCAGATGCCTTAATGATATGGGAGGGTTTATGGACTCACATTTCACTCACACACACTCTTTCTTCCATCATCCATATATCATCATGTAAACCATAAACCCTATTTTTTATATGTTCTAGAAGATATGTTAATGATTCCAAATTTCATATTTGTATTTGACCCAAGGTCCAGCTAGCTTGAAAAGTATCAAATTTTAATTTCAAGTTGATAAACCAAATATGAAATGAATCCAAGCATCATTTAATATCGCTGCAAGATGTAAATAATCTTGCGATGAATTAGCTATACTATTGACGAAAAAAGTTCGTCGATAGTATAGCTAATTCGTCACAAGAATATTATGTCTAATTTGAATTGTGTTACATGGTTTGCAAGGAGTGTAGGGATTATATTATGTTGAAATGTAGTGTATTCTATAAGAACAAACTCTATGCAAAACCTCAAAATGGATAGTACCATATCTTGTTCATAAGACAAATATTATTTGTTATATGTTTCCTTTGTGGTGGCTCAAGCCCTCAGTACACATGATGCCTGACAATGAAATCTAACAATTTGACTATTGAATGATAGTGTTATGTCACCCATGGTTAAGGAAATAACTTAAGGTTCTTAGGTCCTATTTGAATCTTCTTAGAATTGAGATTCATTACATAGTCCTTGAAAAAAGACAAAAGACTTATGTATTAGATATTAATTTGGTCTTTGTGTGGGACATTTTATGCCATTAGTATGTTTTGTACAAAAATAATGGATATTGGGGACTACACCATGGTCAAGGAATGAGGAACAAGGAATAAGGAATGAGGAACGAGGAACACAGAATAAGGAACAATGAACGAAAATTGTACTAGGACTAGACACCAACAACAGTGACCTGTGAATGGGGCCAACATTGAAATTTTTTCAATCAGTTTATGTATGCACTGAAATTTGTCATGGATAGACTATTCGTTTGAATTAAAGAGATGGGAGGGTTTCTAGACTCAAAATTCACTCACACACCCACTTTATTCCATCATCAATTCATCATGTAAACCATCAACCCTAATTTTCTTTCAAATTACATAATTTGGTTGACGCAAGTTTTAAGTTTCCATCAGTATTTCTTCATTTTTCTTTCAGGTTCTACATTAATGTATATACAATGTATCTGTGTCATATTTGTGATGAAAAATCCCTCTTTTTCGTTGATTACTTAATCAACACCATAAAAATACTAGAGGCATGTAACAATGACATGTGAATGGGGCCAACGTTGAAATCTTTTCAAACTGTATTTGTATGCATTGAAATTTGACATGGATAGACTCTTCGCATGACTTAACGAAATGGGAGGGTTTCTAGACTCAAATTTCACTCACACACACTCTTTCTTCCATCATCAATATTTCATCATGTAAACCATAAACCTTGCTTTTCATATGTTCTAGTAGATATGTTAATGATTCCAAATTTCATATTTGCATTTGACCCAAGGTCCAGCTAGCTTGCAAAGTATCAAATTTTAATTTCAACTTGATAAACCAAATATGAAATGAATAAAAGCATCATTTGATATCGTCGCAAGAGAGATGAATGTAAATAATCTTGCGACGAATTAACTATACTATCGACAAAAAAAGTTCGTCGATAGTATAGCTAATTCATCGCAAGAATATTGTGTCTAATTTGAATGGTGTTGCATGGTTTGCAAGGAGTGTAGGGATTATATTATGGTGCAATGTAGTGTAGTATATAAGAACAATCTATATGCAAAACCTCAAAATGGATAATACCATATCTTGTTCATAAGACAAATATTCTTTGTTATATGTTTCCTTTGTGGTGTCTCAAGCCCTCAATACACATGATGCCTGACAATGAAATGTAACAATTTGACTATTGAATGATAGTGTTATGTCACCCATGGTTAAGGAAAGAAATTAAGGTTCTTAGGTCCTATTGGAATCTTCTTAGAATTGAGATTCATTACATAGTCCTTGAAAAAAGACAAAAGACTTATGTAGCAGATATTAATTTGGTCTTTGTGTGGGACATTTTATGCCATTAGTATGTTTTGTACAAAAATAATGGATCTTGGGGACTACACCATGGTCAAGGAATGAGGAACAAGGAACAAGGAATGAGGAACGAGGAACACAGACCCACTTTCTTCCATCATCAATTCATGGACGATCTCAAAGATTTTGTGGGGACCTCATACATCCTTGAGTCTTGAAACCCTCCCATGCCGTCAAGGCATGTGTCTAGTCTAACCATGTCGAATTTTGATGCATACAGGAACATATTGAAGAAATTTCAACATTGTCCACATTCAATGATCACTATGTGGGGTCGGTGCATGACATTTGTGGTGGGTGAATTGAAGCTTCTGTGACAACAACTCGACTTGGTAATTCAATAATCAAACCCTCCTTAAGTATTATGCGGGGACATCAAACATCCTTAAGAATTGTGATGGGTGTTATGATATCCTTAAGTATTAAGCAGGTTTGGTGGAATAAATATGTGATGGGTGTATTGGAAGTTCCATGTAAAATTTCAAGATAGTTCCGACATCGATTCTATAGAAGGGGATGACGAATGATGACAATGAGAGGTGCAACATGATGAACATTGATGCAAATGTGGACGATCTCAAATATTATGTGGGGACATCATACATCCTTGAGTCTTGAAACCCTCTCATACCATCAAGGCATGTGACTAGTCTAACCATGTCGAATTTCGATGCATACATGCACATATTGAAGAAATTTCAACGTTGGCCCCATTCACTACTCACTATGCGGGGTCGCTGCATGACATTTGTGGTGAGTGAATTAAAGCTTCTGCGACATCAACTCAACTTGGTAATTCAATAATCAAACCCTCCTTAAGTATAATGTGGGGACATTAAACATCCTTAAATATCATGATGGGTGTTATGATATCCTTAAGTATTATGCGGGTTTGGTGGAAGAAATTTGTGATGGGTGTATTGGAAGTTCCATGTCAAATTTCAAGATATAAGTTCCGACATCGATTCTATAGAAGGGAATGGCGAATGATGACAATGAGAGGTGCAACATGATGAACATTGATGCAAATGTGGATGATCTCAAAGATTATGTGGGGACATCATACATCCTTGAGTCTTGAAACCCTCCCATACTGTCAAGGCATGTGTCTAGTCTAACTATGTCGAATTTCGATGCATACAGGCACATATTGAAGAAATATCAACATTGGCCCAATTCATTGTTCACTATACGAGGTCAGTACATGATATTTGTGGTGGGTGAATTGAAGCTTTTGCGACATCAAGTCGACTTGGTAATTCAATAATCAAACCCTCGTTAAGTATTATGCAGGGACATCAAACATCCTTAAGTATCATGATGGGTGTTATGAGATCATTAAGTATTATGCGGGTTCGGTGGAAGAAATTTGTGATGGGTGTATCAGAATTTCCATGTCAAATTTCAAGATAGTTCTGACATCGATTCAATAAAAGGGAATGATGAATGATGACAATGAGAGGTGAAAAATGATGAATGTTGATGCAAATGTGGATTATCTAAAAGATTATGTGGGGACATCATACATCCTTGAGTCTTGAAACCCTCACATACCGTCAAGGCATGTTCTTAGACAACCATATTCCCTAAGAAATAGAGAGTATGAGGGATTTGTACCTTTTATTTTTCTTGTTCTCACACCATCGTGTGAGATATTTTTAGATGAATTCCCCTCTCCATGCATTATGGAGATTTAATTTCTATCCCCTGTATCTTCCACCAAACTTTATTAGACTAAGGGAAAGACAAGAGAAGGTGGAAGTTATATTCAATTTTAGATTCATAGAGACAACACCTACCAAGGCCTTCAAAAATTGTTTTCTGTAGGATGTGCCAAGTTAGAGATTTATTATTTAAGACAAGCCACAATTTTATTTATTTATCTAGCTAGGAATTTCAATTTCTAGATTAATTTTCATGACCAAAAAGTGGGATCTCACCTCCCACTACTATAATTTCTTTACAACCTAGACTTGGTTCATATCCTAGACTTGGTTCATATCCCCTAAAAGGATTAAAATAGGTGACAAAGAGTAAATTGGTGAAGAAATGGTGAATAAATTTCTGCATGCTTGAAAATTTTGAAATTTTCACAAACTGTGTTTGTATGCACTGAAATTTGACATGGATAGACTATTTGCATGCATTAACGATATGGGAGGGTTTCCAGACTCAAATATGACTCACACACCCATTTGTTTCCATCGTGAATTCATCATGTAAACCATAAACCCTATTTTTATTTCAAAGTACACAAATTGGGTGACATAAGTTCATTGTCTTAACAGTTCACTTCTATCCCATAGAAGATTTTGTGTTTTGAAAACACAATAAAATCACACTCTTTAATTTTATTCATGATAAGAATAGATTTCAAGGGGCTATTAGAATTAAATTTGCAAACCACCAATTTCCATATTCTTCAATCGTTGTTGGGTAGAGCTTATTTTCTCCAACAATTTCATCCCAAACTGGACCTTTGTCTTTCATAGCCTTGGCCAAACTAAAACCCTTTTTAGTATTAACACATGGAACTCCCAACAATATACCCATCATCATGGTCGTGCTCTTGGGTATAATGTGGTCACTTTAGTAACCAATGGAAATTTTAAAGGGTTTTCTAGAACAACCACTTGGGTATGTGTTGTGCCTTTCATTGTGAGCTAGGGGGGAATTTATATGATTATGTGGTAATTTCCATATACTTGCAACTTGCTTTATAAAATACCATGGAAGTATTGCCAATAAATACTATAGTTACAAGGATAGATCCATAAGTTCATTAGTTGACAAAGGCCAAGGATGAACCTAATAAGGATCATGATGAAGGAAGAGGGTTATATTGGTTAGGGTTTAGGTTAACAGTGGTTATAATGGATAAGGATAATATGTGTTTAGTGGGTATGTAATTTAGGAAATAATATATGGGGTGTATCATGGACTTACCTTGACCAGTCTCCCAAGGGTGTCTATTCCCCTTTTTAAAGGTGAACCTAATTCCATAGAAAGCCTTGAAAGTCTGTCAGGGATTAGGATTCATCAGAAACATCAAATGCAGATCCCTAGGAGGTAGAAAAGTTATGGGACTTAGTATATTAAGGGGGTTGTACCTTCCTCCTTCTTCCTTTACATTTTTTACATTATAAAAATGGCATAGACAAAGAACACAAATTTAGGAAGAATCAACACTTATCGCTTACGAATTCACATACCTAGTGGAACATATAAGATACAAATTTTCAAAGTTTAGTGTTTTAAGTCATAGAAAAGAGTTATATAATATACATGTAGATCTATTATAAGGAATTATATAGTCAATGAAATCTTGGAAAACACTCAATTCCCTAAACTAAATCTTTTTAACACTTGGTCCCATAAAAGTAGGAAGATTTGGTACTTTCATCTTCCAAATTGGTCTCCATGTGTAAAATTATTACAAAAGTATTGTAACTACTATTTTAAATAGGTTAAGTCCCCTCATGAAATTTATCATTAAGAGAAACTAGGAGGTTCCATGATAGGATGAAATATTGCAAACAACCTAATTTCTACTAAAGAAGTTATATACTCAACAAAACTGAGAAAAAATAAAATCATTGTTCTCATATTAGATCTGGTATTCTTCTCCAATTATTCACCCTGAGGGAGAGATCTAAATTGGAGGAAGCTAATTATTACTAGGGAGTCTCCAATAATGGTCAAATGATGAACTTGTCATTGAATGGATATTAGCAGGCCTTGGTAGACAACATATGCTTCGGCTTTATTTTTGGTCACGTTCCAAAGATTGCAAGAGTAACTGACTTATTGATGTCACCACCGGGTCCAAGAAGGACCCCTCCCACACCTGCCTCCCCTTCCCAACACCTAAATCGTATAACCATAACCATTATCCCTTATAACCATTCATGTAACCTTTATTTTCACCATCATAATCAACATAGTCATCCTGCTCCTCCTCATCATCGTCGTCATCATCGTTCTCATTGTCTTCGTCGTCGTCATCATCATCATCATCATCATCATCGCCATCATTGTCGTCATCATAATCATCATCATCATCATACTCATCGTCATTGTCATTGTCATCATCATATATGTCATTGTCAATGTCGTCATTATACTATAACTATAACCCTTTATCCTTTTAACCTTGTCACCCTTATACTATATAACCCCTTACCTTATAACATTATAATATATTTATTATATTACTATATCTATAATATTTATTAACTTTATATTATATTAATTATTATTAATATATATAAATATATTATATAATATATATTAAATATAATATAATGAAATAACAAAAAAATGTTATAACAATAAAAAAAACAAAGAAAAATATCCATAAGCCCATGAAATCCATAAGCCCGCTATCAGGCCATGTGAAGCTATTCGAGCCAGCCACTATTCGAAACAAAACACTATCCCACACGCACGTGCAGATCATATTAGAGTCGGTTGCGTGAGATAAGAAGAGGACAGTGTGAGCCCACTAGAGAGAAGGCCCATCCGAAATAAAACCCTGGTCGCCTGCATATACTGGAGTCGGTCGCCTGAGACAAGGAGGGGACAGTGTGAGCCCACTAGCGAGGAGGCCCACCCGAAACAAAACCCTGGTCGCATGAAGATATTGGAGTCGGTCGCCTGAGACAAGGAGGGGACAGTGTGATCCCACTAGACTTGGATTCGGTCACCTGAGACAAGGAGGGGACAATGTGATCCCACTAGCATTGATCGACTACTGGAGATAAATACAGAAAAGATACACTCAGTGGACAAGTATTTCCACGAAATGGTAAGCACCTATGCAATTTAATTTTTGTAGGGTTATTTTTTATGTCAAGATGGACATTTATTTATGCCTGGGATTGAACCCATGAATTCATCATGGATCTTGTGACAAAAACCCCATGTTCTTTAGAAAACCCCCATGTTCTTTAAATTCTTGTAATTGTTGGTGATCTTGTGTTGTTTTTATTTCCTTATTGTTTAGTTCCATTGGTGTAGAGTACTAATAGTAGAAATAACTAGTTGTGGCTTTCATAAACATAAAAGAATAAAAACAACAATAATATTTAAAACACCGGTACAAATTATTGTAAGATCCATTTTGATGATCCATGCATTGGGATACCCAGGTCAAATTACATGGCATACCTAAATCCATTGTGACCGATCATGATCCCACCTTCGCCAATAGTTTCTATCAAGAGTTGTTTTGGCTTCAAGGTACCCAATTGAATCTTAGCATAGCATATCACCCCCAAACCAATGGCCGCTATATGAAAGAACTCAACAAATGTTTGGAAGATTATTTATATTATTCTTATTTAGAATAGAAATCCCAATGGATCCAGTGGTTACCCCTAGCCAAATGGTGGTACAATGCTACCTATCATTGAGCTAATAAAATGACCCCCTTTGAGGCATTCTATGGAAAACCATCCATGTCAATGATCTTGTACTTGTTGATCCTTTCTAAGGTTCAAGAGGTGGATAACAACTTGACATCCCATGCTGACATTGTTTGTATCCTCAAAGACAATTTGGTGTTGGCTCAAAATCACATGAAGCGATGAGCTAAACAACATCACTCCAAATGTCTAATTGATGAAGGGGATCAAGTGTTCTTGCATATCCAACCCTATAAGTATACCTCACTCAAAGATAATAACCACCAAAAGTTATCTTGTAAATTTTTAGGACCCTATATTGTTATGGTTTACAAAATGGCTCTTCCAATTGTACTAAACAATATAGGTCCAGTTGCAAGTCACATCCCAAACCATTTCGGGGACTCTTGGCAATTCATCCTCGGGGCATAAAAGCCTAACAAAGCATCATTTTTGAGCTCCATGAGATTCTGCATGCTCGTTTAGGCATGGACTAGGTGACCACATTGTCCATCTGCTCTCGAGGCATGGTTTCGTAAATTGGACCCCTAAATCCAAATGTTGCATTGCTTCTTACTGAGCAAAGCACTAGTTGTCTAAATTGATGAAAACAATAACTTCCGAGGGGTTGGAACTAGGAGTGAGGGGTTCTCTAGCTAAAATCCTATGCTAGGAATCCAACAGAGACGACGGTTCCTCAATCTGAGTCTCGGTTTTCATTTTATGCCCAGTTGCAAGTCACATCCCAAACTATTTCGGGGACTCTTGGACAATTCCCGCTCAGGGCATTAAAAACTAATGGAGCAACATTTTTTAGTTCTGTGAGATGATGCAAGCTTGTTTAGGCATGGACTAGGTGACCAAATCATCCATCCACTCCTGAGGCATGGTTTCGCAAATTGGCCCCTAAATCCAAATCATGCATTGCTTCAAACTGAATAAAACACTAGTTCTCGAAATCAATGATTAAAGCAACTTCTGAGGCATGGCACCCAGGAGTGAGGGGTGCTCTATATGAAATCATATCCCAGTAATCCATCGAAGTCGATGGTTCCTTAATACGAGTCTTGATATTCATTATATTCCCAATTGCAAGTCGCATCCCAAACTATTTCGGGGACTCTTGGCCAATTGCTCCCGAGGGCATAAAAACCTAATGAAGCAGCATTTTTGAGTTCCATGAGATGATGCAAGATTTTTTAGGCATGGACTAGGTGACTATATTTTCCATCCGCTCCCAAGGCACGGTTTCATAAATTGGACCCCTTAATCCAAATATTGGTTTGCTTCAAATTGAGCAAAACACTAGTTCTCGAAATCAATGAGTAAAGAAACTTCCAACGCATGGAACCTGGGAATGAGGGGTGCTCTAGCTGAAATCATATCCCAGGAATTCATCGGATTCAATGGTTCCTCAATTTGAGTCTGTGTTTTCATTTTATGCCCATTTGCAATTCGCATCACAAACCATTTCAGAGACTCTTGGCAATTCCTCCTTGGAGCATAAAAGCCTAATGGAGCAGCATTTTTGAGCTCCCTGGGATTATGCATGCTTGTTTAGGAATGGACTAGGTAACCACATTTTCCATCCTCTCCCGAGGCATGGTTTCGTAAATTGGGACCCTAAATCCAAATGTTTCATTGCTTCTTACTGAGAAAAGCACTAGTTATAGAAATCGATGAAAAAATCAACTTTCGAGGAGTTGGAACCAAGAGTGAGGGGTGATATAGCTAAAATCCTATGCTAGGAATCCAATAGAGATGATGGTTCCTCAATCCAAGTCTCGGTTTTCATTTTATACCCATTTGCATGTTGCATCCAAAACCATTGTGGGGACTCTTGGTCAATTCTCGCTCAGGGCATAAAAGACTAACGGAGCAACATTTTTGAGTTTCATGAGATGCTGCAAGATTTTTTAGATTTCGAATAGGTGACTATATTTTCCATCTGCTCCCGAGGCACAGTTTCATAAATTGGACCCCTTAATCCAAATGTTGGTTTGCTTCAAACTTAGAAAAACACTAGTTCTCGAAATCATTGATTAAAGCAACTTATGAGGCATGACACCAGGGAGAGAGGGGTGCTCTAGCTGAAATCCTATCCCAAGAATCCATCGGAGTCGACGATTCCTCAATCCGAGTCTTGTTATTCGTTTTATGCCCAGTTGCAAGTCACATCCCAAACCATTTTGGGGACTCTTGGCAATTCCTCCTCCGGGCATAAAAGCCTAACGAAGAAATTTTTTTGAGCTCCATGAGATTTTTCATGCTTGTTTAGGCATGGACTAGGTGACCACATTGTCCATCCACTCCCAAGGCACGGTTTCATAAATTGGACCCCTAAATCCAAATGTTTCATTGCTTCTTACTGAGCAAAGCACTAGTTATCGAAATCGATGAAAAAAACAACCTCCAAGGAGTTGGAACCGGGAGTGAGGGGTGCTCTAGCTAAAATCCTATGCCAGGAATCCATCAAAGATGATGGTTCCTCAATCTATGTCTCGGTTTTCTTCTTATTCCCAATTGCAAGTCACATCCGAAACCATTTCGGGGACTCTTGGTCAATTCCCGCTCAGGGCATAAAATACTAACGGAGCAACATTTTTGAGTTCTTTGAGATGATGCAAGATTGTTTAGGCATGGAATAGGTGTCCAAATTATCCATCTTCTCCCGAGACATGGTTTCGTAAATTGGCCCCTAAATCCAAATGTTGCATTGCTTCTTACTGAGCAAAGCACTAGTTATCGAAATTGATGGAAAAAACTACTTCCGAGGGGTTGGAATCAGGAGTGAGGGGTGCTCTAGCTGAAATCCGATGCCAGGAATCCATCGGAGTCGACGGTTCCTCAATCCGAGTCTCGGTTTTCGTTTTATGCCCAATTGCAAGTCGCATCCCAAACCATTTTGGGGACTCTTCGCAATTCATCCTCGGGGCATAAAAGCCTAACGGAGTAGCATTTTTGAGCTCCATGAGATTTTGCATGATTTTTTAGGCATGGAATAGGTGACCATATTTTCCATCCGCTCCCCAGGCATGGTTTTATAAATTGGACCCCTAAATCCAAATGTTGCATTGCTTCTTACTGAGCAAGGCACTAGTTATCGAAATCAATGAAAACAACAACTTTCGATGGGTTAGAACCAGAAGTGAGGGGTGCTCTAGCTAAAATCCTATGCCAAGAATCCAACAGAGACGACGGTTCCTCAATCTGAGTCTCGGTTTTCATTTTATGCCCAGTTTCAATTCGCATCCCAAACCATTTCGGGGACTCTTGGCCAATTCCCGCTCAAGGCATAAAAGACTAACGGAGCAACATTTTTTAGTTCCGTGAGATGATGCAAGATTTTTTAGGCATGGACTATGTGACCAAATTATCCATCCACTCCCGAGGCGGTTTCGTAAATTGGCCCCTAAATCCAAATGTTTCATTGCTTCTTACTAAGGAAAGCACTAGTTATCGAAATCGATGAAAAAAACTACTTCTGAGGGGTTGGAACTGGGAGTGAGCGGTTCTATAGCTGAAATCCTATGCCATAAATCCATCAGAGTCTATGGTTCCTCAATCTGAGTCTCGATTTTTGTTTTATGCCTAGTTTCAAGTCGCATCCCAAACCATTTTGAGGACTCTTGGCAATTCATCCTCGGCGCATAAAAGCCTAATAGAGCAGCATTTTTGAGCTCCATGAGATTTTGCATGCTTTTTTAGGCATGGACTAGGTGAACAAATTGTCCATCTGCTCTTGAGGCATGGTTTCATAAATTGGACCCCTAAATCCAAATGTTGCATTGCTTCTTACTGAGAAAAGCACTAGTTATCGAAATCGATGAAAAAAACAACTTCTGAGGGGTTGGAACTGGGAGTGAGGGGTGCTCTAACTAAAATCCTATGCCAGGAATCCAACAGAGATGATGGTTCCTCAATCCAAGTCTCAGTTTTCATTTTATGCCCAATTGCAAGTCACATCCCAAACCATTTCGGGGACTCTTGGTCAATTCCCGCTCAAGGCATAAAATACTAACAGAGCAACATTTTTGCGTTCCGTGAGATGATGCAAAATTGTTTAGGCATGGAATAGGTGACCAAATTATCCATCCTCTCTCGAGGCATGGTTCCGTAAATTGGCTCCTAAATCCAAATTTTGCATTGCTTCTTACTGAGCAAAGCACTAGTTATCGAAATCGATGAAAAAAACAACTTTCGAGGGGTTGGAACCGGGAGTGAGGGGTGCTCTAGCTGAAATCCTATGCCAGGAATACATTGGAGTCGACGGTTCCTCAATCTAAGTCTCGTTTTTTGTTTTATGCCCAGTTGCAAGTCGCATCCCAAACCACTTTGGGGACTCTTGGCAATTCATCCTCAAGGCATACAAATCCTAACGGAGCAACATTTTTGAGCTCCATGAGATTTTGCATGCTTGTTTAGGCATGGACTAGGTGACCACATTTCCCCTCCACTCCCTAGGCATGGTTTCGTAAATTGGACCCCTAAATCCAAATGTTGCATTGCTTCTTACTGAGCAAAGCACTAGTTATCGAAATCGATGAAAAAAACAACTTTCGAAGGGTTGGAACTGGGAGTGAGGGGTGATCTAGCTAAAATCCTATGCCAAGAATCCAACATAGATGATGGTTCCTCAATCTAATTCTTTCTTTTCATTTTATGCCCAGTTGCAAGTTGCATCCCAAACTATTTCGGGGACTCTTGGCCAATTCTCGCTCAGAGGATAAAAGACTAACGAAGAAACATTTTTGAGTTCTGTGAGATGATGCAAGCTTGTTTAGGTATGGACTAGATGACCAAATTATCCATCCACTCCTGAGGCATGGTTTCATAAATTGTCCCCTAAATCCAAATGTTGCACTGCTTCTTACTGAGCAAAGCACTAGTTATTGAAATCGATGAAAAAAACTACTTCCGAGGGGTTGGAACTGGGAGTGAGGGATACTCTAGCTGAAATCCTATGCCATGAATCCATCGGAGTCAACAGTTCCTCAATCCGAGTCTCGGTTTTCATTTTATTCCCAGTTGCAAGTCGCATCCCAAACCATTTCGGGGACTCTTAGCAATTCATCCTCGGGGCATAAAAGCCTAATGGAGAAGCATTTTTTAGCTCCATGATATTTTGCATGATTTTTTAGGCATGGAATAGGTGACCACATTTTCCATTCGCTCCCGAGGCATAGTTTTGTAAATTGGACCCCTAAATCCAAATGTTGCATTGCTTCTTACTGAGCAAAGCACTAGTTATCGAAATCGATGAAAAAAACAACTTCTGAGGGGTTGGAACTGGGAGTGAGGGGTAATCTAGATAAATTCCTATGTCAAGAATCCAACAGAGACAATGGTTCCTCAATACGAGTCTCATTTTTCGTTTTATTCGCAGTTTCAAGTCGCATCCCAAACTATTTCGGGGACTCTTGGTCAATTCCCGCTCAGGGCATAAAAGACTAACGGAGCAACATTTTTGAGTTCTGTGAGATGCTGCAAACTTGTTTAGGCATGGACTAGGTGACCGAATTATCCATCCTCTCCCGAGGCATGGTTTCGTAAATTGGACCCCTTAATCCAAATGTTGCATTGCTTCAAACTGAGCAAAACACTAGTTGTCGAAATCAATGAGTAAAGAAACTTCTGAGGCATGGCAGCCGGGAGTGAGGGGTTCCCTAGATGAATCCTATCCCATTAATCCATCGGAGTCGACAGTTTCTCAATCTGAGTCTTGATATTCGTTTTATGCCCATTTTCAATTCACATCCCAAACCATTTCAGGAACTCTTGGCAATTCATCCTCGAGGCATAAAAGCCTAACGAAGCAACATTTTTGAGCTCCATGAGATTTTACATGCTTGTTTAGGCATGGACTAGGTTACCACATTGCCCATATGCTCCCGAGGCATGGTTTCGTAAATTGGACCCCTAAATCCAAATGTTGCATTGCTTCTTACTGAGCAAAGCATTAGTTATTGAAATCAATGAAAAAAACAACTTTTGAGGGGTTGGAACCAGGAGTGAGGGGTGCTCTAGCTAAAATCATATGCCAGGAATCCAATAGAGACGACGATTCCTCAATCCGAGTCTTGGTTTTTTTTTTATGCCCAGTTGCAAGTGGCATCCCAAACCATTTTGGGGACTCTTGGCCAATTCTCGCTCATGGCATAAAAGACTAACAGAGAAACATTTTTTAGTTCTGTGAGATGATGCAAGCTTGTTTAGGCAAGGAATAGGTGACCAAATTATCCATCTACTCCTGAGGCATGGTTTCGTAAATTGGACCCCTTAATCCAAATGTTGCATTGCTTCAAATTGAGCAAAACACTAGTTGTTGAAATCAATGACTAAAGCAACTTCCGAGGCATGGCACCTGGGAGTGAGGGGTGCTCTAGTTGAATTCCTATCCCAGTAATCCATCAGAGTCGACGGTTCCTCAATTTGATTCTTGATATTCGTTTTATTCCCAGTTGCAAGTCACATCCCAAACCATTTCGGGGACTCTTGGCCAATTGCTCCTGAGGGCATAAAAACTAACTGAATTCTACATGTCTCTGTCAACAAACTACTATATCTTACTTCCTTGAGAAAAGACTGCACCAATTTCAACTGCACATTGATTTTAACAACCACTACTTCCTACATAAAAATGTGGGTTGCACTATTGTTAACCATCACCATAACTAACTTATTCTTCAACTTGGATTGAACAAAACTAATATTTGTATATTTCTACTCTTTACTTGAACAAAACTAATATTTGTATAGTTCTACTCTTGTCTTGAACAAAACTAATATTTGTATAGTTCTACTCTTGGATTTCCTTTGACATATTGCCAACTAAAGAACCAAATATTTGCAACACACCAACTGATGGTTGGATTTCTTACTCCATAGCATTGACCCTCATCTTCAGTGGACATTTCTTATAATAATTCTAATTTGCACAAATCCAACAAACAACAACCTTACTATTATTTGTTTCTTAGATCCATATGATAAACTTATCATGTCCTTAGTGTTATCACATTAATATGTCCTTAATATGTCCAAAATCAAGAGGGATATCACATTGAATTAGGTGGTTGACCACTAATATTGGTAATTGCACCCTAGTCTAATTGTGCATCCAAAACTAAAGATATAAAAATTTTATTTAGAACTTTGAATATAGAAAAAAAAGGTTCATAAATTGGAATTAGGATGATGATGGACTACTCACTAACAACATGTGCACATGGAACTGAAGGTACAAACAAACAAGCACATGTCATATATTTCTTCATCGAGTGAGGAAATCTTAGGAAAAATAGAGGGAAATGTGAATGCATCTAGTAGACATGATAAGCAAACAAGCACCAGAGGTGAAAAAGTCAGAAGAAAATTTTGTAGACGCATGAAATTTTTTCTTGCCGAAGGAGGATCATGCTCTTATGATGATGAGAGTATAGAAACATAGAGGTGCCACTCAAGTATAAGAATCTGATGAATCAATGGGTACCTAAGGAACTACCTCATATATATGTTGACTTCATTATCAACAATAGGACATATCGCATTGCACCATCCTCCCTGCATGGATTGGGGCTATTTTCCATGGATGGAATAATTGTAAAATACAATACAGTAACTGAATTGATGGACTATGTCAAACTGTGTTACAATTATAACGATTGGATGCAGATGGTCTGGTACATGCGAAGTATGCGGAGATATGCACTCGCCGCAAATTATATACAACTAATAAACAAGGATAAAAATAAGGGAGCGACTATCTATATTGATGGAAGGCCTAAAGCTTCCGGCAATATCGCAAGGTTTATAAATAGCACACGACCCGGGACAACAAACAAACAACCGAATTGTATATATGAGGGACGTGAAGAGAATCAGGTAGTCCTATGCGCAATAAAAAAGATAGCTCCGGGGGAAGAGTTATTAGTGGATTGTCATTTGAATCGAATAGAAACATTGACTAATAGTGTGTAGGTACTTATGCAACACCTCTTTAAGAAACCTCTACTTATTGCATTATATTTTTTTATTATCTTTAACATTGTTGTAAATAGTATCTTTAACATTGTTTTTTTGTTATCGTTAACAATTTTTTAAGTATTTGAGAGTTCTAATTATATTATAATGTGGCAGGATGATCGTGGAAAAGGGCCAGCCGCAGAACATGTAAATGATTATCAATTTCCACTTTTATTTTACGTTATTTTTATTATTTTCTTATATAATTTTATTGAAACAACATTGTTTTTGTTGAAATTATATGTAGTACGAAGGCCATGTTGATCATGATTCCACCAATGAGGAGGGGTTTTATTCATCCCCTGATCCGATGGTCTTAATAAAAAAAAAGATCATTAAAGCGAACAAGGAACTTGCTAGCTTCTTAGATCATCCAGATCAAACTCCCGACAGTCACAAATTAACACATATAAGGTAATAACCATAATTTAAATTGTTTTTTTTAATGTACTCATATGTTCAATTATGATACTTTGTTCTTTAACTTTTACATTATCTCACGAAAAAACATTTTCTTTTTTATAAAGACATTTTTGGAGCCTGTTCAGCCTGGTGTTAGTAGTAGTGGTGCTACAAAGACGCTACAGAGTCCTGATGCAGGTGGCCATACAGCTTCTAAAGTACTATTTACTTCTCCATCTTCCACACCTAATTTAGATAGGAGCCATGACACGCACTGCCAGACATCCACACATCGGTCAGAGTCTAGAGATGGTGGAAAATATGAGGCTCATGGTGATGTAGTTGACATGGTTGCATTTCCTGGAGCTAGACGTGTGACAAGCATGGGGACCCTTCCGTGCACATTTTTGGTCGATGATAATGGACTTCCATTAAAACAATCAAGACTCCCAGGTAGTTTTAATTCATATTTTAATCGTTTAATGTTGTCCTTCTCATACATAAATCATCTAGATTATTAATTTTAAATTAATGATCATATATTTTTGTGTGTAGGAAACAACCATTTTTATAGGCACCTAGAGAGCAAGGCCTTGTTGATTTTTGTGGCAACCTTATGCATGAGGTGGAATTGCCAGAATTCCAACCTCAAAAAGGAGCTTATGGAATATCTTGAAGGCCTCTTTGGAGTAGATGCGTTTAATAAAAAATCGGTCACCTCTGCAGCGGGCGAATATTTAAAATATACGCGGGATGTTTATAGACGAAGCTTGGTAGGAAATCCTAGGTATGAGCATCCTCCCTAAATTCCAGAGAGGAAGTGGAAGGTGATCATTGATGATGCAAAAGAGAATATTTTGAAAAAATTGGGAGAACAAATAACTGGTACACCAAGGTAAATTAAAATATTTTTTATTTCTATACCAGCTTTATTTTTCTTTAGATCTAAATAAAAGTGTGGTTATATATAACATACTCAAAAATTTTGATGATAGGTTGTGTGACACTTTGAAGGCAACCAAAGAAAGGATTTCCAAACATGGCCAACACAAGCTAGGCCAGGGAAGCTACTCAAGGTTATAGTCATGAATCGTAAGTACCCAAACATCTTAAGAATATTATTTATATCGCCTTACAACTTTCAAGTAATTGCATCCAAAAACATTAAAAAACCATACCCTTATGCAATGCAGGACGACGACTTTAGAACTGAAACCACAGAGGAAGACCTCTAAATTGGTTACAAGTACGGTTATAAATCTGTGGTTGATCATAGGAAAATCATGGGGCGGACCCCAAGATCTAGTTTGCGGGATAAGTTAAATAAAAATCAGTCCACGTTAACCTTTCATTACTTATAAAATACGTAAATGTTTGATATCATCCATAATTTAATGTCTTACTTTGTTTTAATCAGGGGAACAACACTATCAACAAAACCATTAGTACTAGACAACAAAGCATTGACAGTGGAATGCAACCAAAACATCATGGTGCTCCCCAACAGCCCCATCCCAGTGAGGTGCAGCCCCAATATGTTCCTGTGACTGAGGCCCACAACGGTAAAATGTCTATATATTAATCATATACTTAATAATTTTGTACTTATAAATTTTGATGTTTCAATGGCAGAGAATATCATATTTGATCCTCCTCGACCTGAATATCAAGTGAATAGGCCGAGAGCCATTCCAATAGTGTCGAGTAGAGGACCAGGTAAATAATTACATTGTAGAGTTTTTTTTTAATATTAATGAACTACTTCAATGATATTTAAAAATTGGCCATACAAATTTAATATTTTATATTTTTGTAGGTGATGGCCCCTCACAATAGCATCCACACTATGGGTACGAGACCAGTCATACTCGACATGAAAGGACTGAAACAACATCAGCTGCTGAAGAGCACCCAGTAAACGAAGACATGGAGATGGATGAATTACTTAAGACCTGGAAAGCACAAAAGAAGACTAAAAGAAATTCATGATGTCATGTAATAATTTTATAAGACAGTTAGATGTACATTATATAGCTAAACATGTAATGATGCATATAATGCATTGACATTATGGGTACTTTTTCATTTGATAATATACACAATGCTATTTCTATGGCTTGTATATATCTGTGAATGTAATTTTGTTATACACTTAATGATAATTTCAGCTTCTCTTATAAGACTTGGTATATATTG
>JASDQU010688290.1:81510-94728 GCA_032191745.1 Picea mariana
TTGTGACATGATATATGAAACTTTGAAAGTCTTGTGACATGTGACATGTGACATGTGGCAAGCATCTTTTCCAAGCAATGTGCAAACTTTAAACTTGGTGCAACATGCAAAAAGAAATTTTTGGGAAGATGTAATAAAAAGTTTTAAGGATTAAACATGAGGGGTTGAGAATGGCCATGTAAAACATTGGTATAGTTTGGGCTTTCTACTTCATAGATATTACCTTACCTAGGTTCCAGACTTGAGAGTGAGTTAGATTATTCTTGATACTCACTTGATGCTTGGCATATCCGTGTTTTGGATGATAACCAAACACAAGGGAAGGTTTCCATATGTTGGTAAGCTCCTTGAATGATTGATTTGGATATTTTATTTCACCTTGCAACCACATCCCTTAGTTATCCAATAGGGTAGGCATGAATATGATCTTTGAGCAGTAGTTAGAATGATTTTTTTCCTTCCATTCATGTTTTCCTTTCTTTTGTGTGTTTACTTTCATGCATTGCCTAATTTTATTGATGCATTTTATTTTCCTTAGAATAATTTCTTACACATGTTTTCCTCTTTACTGTCATGTTTATATTTGGTGAAATGTTTTTATTTGTGCCAAGTATTTTTTATTTTTAACTAGGGTGGTAGATTCACCCCAAATTTTGTTTCATTTTCCAAGTTATATGGTGTGTAGGTCACAGGTATACAAAGATTATGGATTTCTCATACATTCTCACACAAAGTGCATGTCCATGAGTAGGAGCCAGATGTTACCCCATGAGGGGTGACACATTTTTGGATACGCTAGCAAGGGTTTCAAGTTGTTGCTTGCATGATGTGTCATGCTCATATTCCCTAGATCTAGATAAAGTTCTTCTTGATCTCCACAAAAAACATGATCATGCTAGCTCAACTATGGTGTAGCTCACTTTCATGCCAACTCCTCAGATGATAGATACATTGTTGTACGGTATGGCATGGTTTCTATTTGCTTTGTTTAACATTCCATGTATCAATACTTATTTGGAAACGATGATGTAACTTATTATCTCATCATAAAGTGGTAAACACCTAATGATTGCCTAGTAGCATTTCATAACATTACATGGTTTTATGACTTTCCTTGTAGTACCTTGGGGAACATGTTTTATGTTAGAAGTGTGTCATCTCTTGGATTAACCTATACCATTGGGTTCTTAGGATAGATACCATTATCCATATCCCAACCATGCTAATCATTTTCCAACTCCTGAGTGTTATTCATTCCATCCATATAAAAAATTGCATCTTGGTCATGTATGATTTCTCAAAGGTCAAAAGGAAAGGTCAATTTGATAAAGTCTGAGTCAATAATCCAATAAGGAAAAGAAGTGAAGAGATAAAGTCAAAATCCAAATATAAATCTTTAGCAATGCTCCCTCACTATGAGGCCAATGCCCCTAGTCTCTAGTTTGTCTATGAATATCTAAATAAAAGGAACTTGTTCGATAAAACAAGCATTAAAAAAAACAATTCTTAAAGGGGTAGTAAGAAATAATGTTAAGGATGGTAACTCAATGTTAAGATATCTCTAGAAGGATATTATCTGTAAAAATCCTAGCTAAATAAAGGTGGATGAATAAATAAATGATTGATAAGACTTGTGCATGTCTAAGACGTTGAGGATCATCACATGAACTCATTCCTCATTCCCTTTCGTCATTATTAATTGTTTTTTCCTATATTTCACCTAGGTTCTTAGGAAATATGTGTTGTCTTAGGACTTGATGCATGTATAAGGGTCAATATTGTTCCCCTTGGTAAGACTTAGGAAAATATTAAAACCAACCCCCTTTTTTATGTTGTGCTAAGAGATGTCACCAAGTGCTACCAATTAATGGCTTGCTAAGAGGCTAGACCCATCACTTCAAGTGGGTATTGTGCATTGGGATACATGTATTATGCCTCAAGATCCATGACATTGCATTGGGATCCATGATGCTACATTGGGATCCATGTACTCATATATGATCATATCTATATACATTGGTATTCATGTCACTGCATTGGGATCCATGACAGTGCATCGATCCATGAGAGGGATGCCATGTCTCCACACATGCCACATGGACCACTCAAATTCATTCTCCTTTATCAATTGGACATTTCATTCACAATTATGAATTATTTATCTCTCCTTGGACCACACATGGGATTTATTAATGCATTGGAGGAGTTGGTTACAAATTATGGAGGTGGTTATAGGTTATTTGGACCTTGTGATGATGTGGCATGCTTGATTTTTATCTACTTGAGAAGCAACCACCTAGAGAAGGCCACACATGCCATTTATCTTGACTTTTTTACTTGGATGGCTCACACATGTGAGAGGTAATGTCATCTTCTTGAGTTTGTTATTCAAGACTTGGACCTTTCCATCATTTGAGGGAGTTGGTTGGAGGATCTTTGGGAGTATTTGGACAATGTTGACTCAATCATTCACCCTCTCATGGGCAAAATTTCACCTTTATTGAGGAGTACACCTAATTTATTATCTCCCTCTAGCCCACACTTGTGGCATTTATTATTATATTTGAACCATTCTTTAGGGTCATTTGGCTCTTGGAGGGTTTTGAGGGATTTGTTAGATGATTTGTTGTATTTTCCCATGGTTTTGACTGGGTTAATGGTTTTGACCTCATAGTATTGAGCTAGCACATTGTATTGTATTGTATTTGAGGAGTCTCTTTACCTATAAAAGGAAGATTCCTCCCTCATTTAAAACCATTGGATATTAATGTGAAACTTGGATTAATATTTGTTTGAGAATCTATTTCTTTTCTTTGTTAATGTTTAGTCATTTTCAAGGTTTATATAAGCACTTTTAAGGGCTTTTTTGGAATAAAAAGGTTGTTAGAAGGCCAAAGAATTAATGGTGAAATGCTCCACTTGGGAGGGTTCTCAAGGTAATTTCTCTAACCTTACCCCTTTGATCATTGAAGTTATTGTTCATGCATTAAGGTAGGGCGTCTGATGGCTCTATCCTTTTGCTTGGCCAACCTTTCAGTTCATCTTGATAGTATCAGGAAAGGTTTTCATAATGTGTTATCCTCAATCTAGATTGCATTGAGCCGCGTTGACTTATATTAGTTCAAATCATGCTAACTAGTTCTCAAAGAAAGATCTATATGTTGATCACAAAAGGGTTTGAAAATCCTTTTTAATTTAAGTAGAAATTGATCACTTTTATGGATGCCCTAATGCATACTTTGCTTGGAATGGTTGAAATCAATACAAAGTAACTAGGGTTGAAAATAACTTTTATTGCAACATTTTGAAGGAGTGTTGTTCTAGGTTATTATAAACTATCATTGGATGTATTGGAAGTTCCAACAACCTCATTCAAAGTGAAATTGTTGCATGTTCTTTATTGTTGTTCTGGGATTTTTCTAGTATTCCTTTTTCTGCAGAGATTTATTATTGTGTGGGGTTATTTGCAACCCTCCTCTTTTTCCAATGTTTCAATGATTTCATTATATTCAATTCCATAGGTGTCCAAACAAATTTGAATAGAGATAAATTACCTAGTTTCAAGCCTTGACATTACCTCCTATGTGTTATCCAAAACTCTATCCAAGACTGCCATAAAACTGCAGAAGTATTCTACTTTCGATGGTGATTAAAGTGTTGATGTATTGCAATGTTTTTATGACACCTTTTTTTCCACATCCCAAAGAAGCCAAAATATGTTAAGGAATTCCAAAGGACCTTGTAATTATTCCAATCGTTGCCTCCTTTCACTATTGTATGAAGGTTTGTTAACCATATTTTTTTATGGTGTTTGCATGTCTTTTGGCTTGGTTGGTTGACCAAGATACATTCCTACCCTAACCACCCCAAACAATCTACCCAAACAATGCAACATTTATATGGTTTTCTAGTTGAGAGGCTTGATTCATGCTACAATCATGGTTCCAAAGAATTGATCTATATTGTATGATGAGAAACGGATTAATTTATGAGTTTTGATGAATGAATGATAAATTTGGTTAATGATATAATTTTTGTGCCTTGACATATAATAATGAAATTTGCTAATCTGGTAGCATTGTATTTCTTCTAAAGTTATTACATTGAGCTCGTTGCCTTATTCTCTCTTTACAATAGTGACACTTCATGTGTTTCATGGCATATACTTATTGTATGGATGCAAACTTATATTGGCTATGAACTTGTTACAATGATGCTCTATTTCATTGCTATCATAATGACCCAATTTCATGCTTAAATGTTTCATAAGTACTTTTTCATGCTTCACTTCTTGCACATATGAAATTTTCTAAATGATGACTATCTTTTGAATGAATATATACTTTTTACTTAGAAAGTTTCACCTTGAACATTTTATATTGCTTGATCACTAATTATGAGTAATGGTGCATTGGTGTGTTGTGTTGAATAAAGTAAGTGTTTTCCTTCCAAGCATTCATTGAGCATTTTATGGACATTACTTTTCTTGAAGCATCAATTTAGAGAAGTCAACCCAAGTCAAACAAAGTCCTTGTCCTCACCTGTCTAGAAATGCAACGATAAGACTTAGTATTAGCTCCCTAGGAAAACCCTCCTTATGTTAGAAACCATGGCCTAGAAATGTAGAGGCAAGGGCACTAAGGTGATAGTGGGTGGCTTCCCTATCTATTTCCTCAGGCTTCCCTATCTAGAAGATAGTTAGTTTGAACAGCCAGGTCAGTGAACTGACTCAACCAACCAACCAACTATTGTGGCCACAACAACCCTCTTATTTTTCTTTTATAAGAAAAAGGAAAGGGGATCCTACCAAAATTGAATATATGCAGATGGTTTGGAGTTATGCAACAACTTCACTTGGATGACCTCTTTAGTGTGCAATCATATCACCTTCTATAATTGGCTCAAAAATAAAAAATAAATCCTCAAAAATAAAATTTTAATTTTTTTTTTAAATAAATTGTTATCGTCGCAATTTGGACGCACCATAAAAATCTTGCAACGCACTTGATATACAAATCACAAAAAATTGCATAGCAATATGCCCTGTTTTCGTCTCAATTGTGACAACCCTTACAAATCTTGCGACTCACTTGCTATACAAATCACGAAAATTGTATAGCAATTTTGTGGAAATATACCATGTTTTCGTCGCAATTGTGACGACCTGTACGAATCTTGCGATGAACTTGCCATACAAATCACGAAAATTGTATAGCAATTTCGTCGCAATATACCCTGTTTTTGTCGCTCTTGCGATGACCGCTTCGAAAGCTGATTCGTCACAAACTTTTTCCTTACTTTTCCTATATTATCGGGTGTGCGATGATCTCTCTTTACTGTTGCTCTTGCGACGATAGCTCTACATTGTCTCATTTGCGACGATTTCCCTACTTTGTCTCATTTGCAACGATTTTCCTACTTTGTCGCTCTTTCGACGATTTTTGACAACTTCCCTAGTATCGTCGCTCTTGCGACATTAATCCAAGTTCGTCTCATGTTCCACGTCACGTGAAATGACGTTTGGGAGACTCAAGATTCATCACAATATCCACGACATAACGTCACAAGAGCGTCGAAATAGCCATCGCAAAATGACCCAAATTTTCTAGTGAAAGATTGTTTTGGGGTTCATAAGACAACCACACCTCAACCTACTCAAATATCACAGAAGGAAATAGAAGAAAGAAGAGAAAAATGACTATGCTTTGGTACAAATGGTCAAAATGGCATAAATGTCGAGAAACAAAATTGTTTGCCTTGGAAAATAATGATGAAGTGGAAGTGGAGGCATATACATAAAGAAGCGAGGAAGAACTTGTCAACTTAAAAGAGATGGAAATAGAGGTAGAAATGGTGCACAACATTGATTTAGATAAGTGTGAAATATATGTTCATGTATTGACAGGTTTTTTAGAACCTAAAACCATGAATATTGTAGGTTACATTGAGAAGTAAAAGGTTTTAGAGCTCATTGACTCTAGTAGTACCCATAACTTTATTGATAAAAAAATTAGCACAACACCTCAATTGTTTTGTATATTTAGTGATAAATTATCAAGTTTTGGTTGCTAATAGATGGAATATTGATTGTGTGGGAAAATGCCACAACATTAAACTAAGTATGGGAGAATATAATTTGGAAAGTCCAATGTATGCTATTCCCTATGGAGGTGTAGATTTTATTCTAGGGATTCAATGGTTGAGAACATTAGGTACAATTTCTACAAACTATAATGAATTATTCATGATATTTGAATTGGAGGAATTCAATATGAACTCAAAGGGTTAGAATCTGGACCTTGTTAAATCATCAACTCTCATACAATGGAAAATCTCCTAAAAAAGGGTAGCAAGGGAGTTGTGGTTAAACTTTATTCTATGGAAGTTAAGAAGGAAGAAGAAAATATTCCAGAGGAATTAAGATGCACATTGGAAAAGCACTATATGGTCTTCTAAAAAATTCCTAAAGGTATACCTTCATCTAGAGATCATGAACATCAAATTGAACTAACACCTGAAAGTATTCCTCCCAATAAAGGCCTTATAAATATACTCATCAACCAAAAAGGGAGATTCAGAAAATAGTACAAGACATGCTAGATTCGAGTATTATTCAACTCTAGTAGTAATTATGAGAAGAAAATATAATTCTTGGAGGATGTGTCATGATTACAGAGATCTAAAAAAAATCACCATAAAGGATAGATTGTGTATACCAAATATTGGTGAACTATTAGATGAGCTTCATGGAGTGACTTATTTTACAAAGCTAGATCTTAAATCAGGATACCACCAGATCATATTAAGAAAATATGACATTCCCAAAATAGGTTTTAGAACTCATGATGGGAACTATGAGTTATTGGTCATGCATTTTGGGTTGACTAATGTTCCTTCGACTTTTCAAAGTCTTACGAACAAAATTTTTTGACCCCATATTATAAAGTTTATGTTGGTTTTATTTGATGATATACTTATCTATAGCAAATCATGGGAATACCACATTAAACATGTGGATCAAGTCAATTGTATATAAAAGATCAAAATGATTCATAACAATCAACTCAAAAGAAAAGAGATGCTACTGCTATCACTATTTTTTAGGGGGTAAATAATAATATTTTTGAAACTATATTGTTAATTATATATTTTATAGTTACAATGGTATTTAAAAGTAGCTACCATTATTAACATATTTTTAAATAAGTTTTTACCATTTTATAAAAAGGTAGTGATGTATTAGATAATTATTTTCCTCCACATTGTAAAGAATGTCATCAAAAGATTAAACTATATAATTCTATAACTAGCAATTGCTCTAGAAGATGCAAAAAATATGTCCTTATAAGATTTATGCACACATTTATATCATGTGTAACACACTTAAGAAAATATTTGGTCTTATGTGTGCATGGATAACTGGAGTTGATGAGTAAAAAACTATGAAACCGCGGATACCTGTAAGTTAACAGACTTAATGTTGTTTTCTTTAACTTTATGGAATCGCTATCTATTGTTTTCATTAATTTTTATCTAATTGTTACATTCTTCTATAAAAGAGCAGAGTAAAACAGTTGTAAAAACCCCAAGGTTACTCACAATAGTACCTCAAATAGGGCCTCTTCGCATAGAAATGAAATAGAATATCTTTTTGATATTTGATGTAGCTTCAGAGGTATTTAAAGAACTCTCTCTCACATGTAACTTTTCGAGGGCATTATAGGCCCCTTGTCAGGGGGTGATACCTTTGAATAAACTAAAATAAAGTAGCTCCCATTAAATAATTGACAATCAAATAAAATTCTTACAATAGGTCTCTAAAATACTCTCCAAAATATCGAAACATTAGTTGACCTTACTTGACATTATCCTTTGCAGAGTATATTAAGAGAATCATGTGCAATGTGGGATTGATTCCATTCATATTTTTTCCATTTTCATAGTTGGATGTTCAATTTATTTTTCCTTGGGCGACAACAGTGTTCTAAGTTGTTGTGAGTTGGCACAATATCCTAATGATAGTTGGCCCAGTTTCAACTATCACTACACAACAATTTTTTTTTACCAAGATCAGTGAGTATTTTGGGTCTCCTCGGGTCAATCCTGGAACTGGTAATTGGTATAAACTTGGCCCAAAACTTGCCTGAAAATGAAAATTGCCAAAACCCATTGAACCCTGCTCAAATTTGTCAGACTTACCGAGTCTTGAACCCAGCCTTGCTGAGACAATATGATGAGTCCTGAACGGAGCATTGCAGGTCTATTTTCTGAGTTTTTCCAAGTCTATCTGCCAAGTTTCATCGAATCCTAAACTAAGTTTTGTTGATTCGCTGAGTTTTATGAGTTCCATGATAGGTGAGCTTTTGTTGAGTGCGAGTCTGACAACCTTGGTTTGGACTTTCGAGTGTACAAGGATGAAACTTTTGTATTTGAAAAGTGTGAAGTGATGCAATTGTCATCTATTCAAAGAGTGTATGACAAGTCTTCATTATATCTAAACAGCGTTCCTCCTACCTACTCATGCAAGCAGGGAAGTGCATGAGATCTACATCGTATATCTAGCTTCTCACAATCTTTTCTCAAGGTAATCATATAAGTCGAATAGTTACAGAGTTGAAAAAAAAGAATTTATTTGTTTTAGTTACTGTTTCTTTGGGAAGATCTTCAAACTTTCTGGTGCATCCCTTTTCTGTCACAAATATAACTAATAATATAAAAAGTTTTACCATTTTTTATTTAGTTCAAAAATTTTATTATAGTTTTAAATTATTATTATTATCAATTTTCAAACTTGTCAAAGGAAAGGACTAAGCTACCTTGCAACACTTGTTATTATTAGTGTTGTTGTTGTAAACAAATTGTTTGAATATTTTAAAAATGGAAATCAAAGCATTAACATTATCTTAGTTGTTATTTGGAAAGAATGAATAGATGAAGTGCGGGCATCTTCCCCTGCACCTAGGGTTTGCCCTAGTTGTAGGCTCTCGTTCTTTGTTGGTCGATCTCGCCTCTAGAATCCACAGTATTTGACCTAGGTTTGCTCGATCTCACCTCTAGAAACCTCAACCGTCATTTGTTCGTTGTCCTCACCTTTGTGAGTTGCTCATATACCATAGCCATCATTTATTCGCCACTCTTTCCCTTTGCATGCTTGATTTTGGAGATGTGTCGGTGGTGTCTCTCTGATGGTTGCGGTCCTTCTTTTTGTTGCATGTATTTTGGAAGCTGTCTAAAGTATCATGGGAAGGTCTTATCCTTCCAATGACGTAGACAAGTGTTCCAAACAAGTTGATTCCACCCCCAGCATGGACTTATTGGGGAATTCTATGGCACATCAAAACTCTATCATCATGATTGAGAAAGATTTAGTTGGTAAGCTTTTAGGCCTTTGGCCCAGTCTTAGGGTTGTTCTAGATTGGATTTCCAAGAATTGGCCTGATCAAGATCCCTTGGATTTTTATTGCGGGAAAGGATTTTATGTTTTTATCTTTAAAACCATTGAAGATCGGGACCATATCTTCAGATCCGACCCTTACTTCTTGGGTTCAAGGGGAATGTTTATTTCCCATTGGACCCTTGACCTTAACCCTGATATGGAGATCTCTTCTACTCATGTATGGATTTGTCTTCCACACCTCCCCCTTATTTTCTGGGGTGACGTCACCTTCAAAGCCATTGGAAATAAATTGGGTCAATTTATAACCCATTATGAACCAAAGGGAAATATCTACACATACAACATAATATGTGTGGACATGGACTTTTCAAAGGGATTTCCATAGGCGATTCAAATCAATGTAGACAGTTGGAGTCATCTTTAGGACCTTGACTATGAGAAAGTTCCATTCAAATGTAACAGTTGTCATGAATATGGGCACTTCACCAAAATCTTCCCCAATGCTAAAGAATATCAACCATTATTGAATAATGCAAATCAAGAATTCAAGCAAGTTTTAAGAAATCATAAAAAGGAGCAGCTCAGGGGGGCTTAGCATGATCACAGGTCTTAAGCTCCCTCATCTATTCCCTCCAATAATAGATTCAAAGATTTGGAATCTCAAGATGAAGAATCAGAGGGCTCTGTGGAGGAAGATCCTCAACAGATCAACCTGGAGAACAAATCTAAGCAGAATAACACGGAGAACAAATCTGAGTAGCCAATTAAAAATCAAAAGAATCTAGATATCACAACTAAAGGAAATGAGGCCTCGCTCGAGGGAAATGCATCTTCGCATGGGAAGAACCCAACTCGAAATCATGTGGATATGTCTACAATTGGGGATTATGTTACTCCCCAAAATTCCTATATGGTTGAGAATATGGGAGATGCAAGGGAGGGAGAAGATCCTAAATCTCCCTTCTTTGCATAAATATTAAATAAGAATCCTTGCCCTCCCCCCCTCTAACAAGAGGAAGAAACATAATCTCAAAGTGAAAGAAACAAAATTAGGAAACTTCGGGAGATCTGAGCGAACCATGGATCATTTTGAATAAAGAGATGGGATATCTTGGCACGTGTGTTAATTATTTTTTGCTTCTACATTTTCTTATGTAATCAATTTGTAAGGATATTTTCTTGCAATCAGGAAGTAGTAAGTTGGTATCCAGGGAAGTCTTGGGCTTGGTTTATCAAACCCAACCTAGAAATTATGGTTCTCTTCTACTATAGTATAGCTAGCAAGTTGATGATTATGAAGTTTGTACTTTGCCGCTAGCTTCGACTTAGCCTTTTGAATAAACATTTTTCCCAGTTTCTTAAAAAAAAAAATGGAAATCAAAGCATCCACATACATTTGTTCAAGGTCATGGGGATCATTCCCTTCTATCTATGGGAATTCATTTTGTTGCTCATGATGATCATCATCTTCTTCGGCCGTGAATATAAAAAGATGTATTTTAGACAAAAGTCTCTCGCTATATTTTCATGGACTTACCTTCTCTGATATCTACAACTTGGGCCTACCTCCACCACTGGTGATTCAAAATCAATTCCAGTGTAGTATCCTGAAGTAAAAAATAAGTTGTTCATCCTCCACCTAATAACCTCTAGTTTGGTAGAACAACTGGATGGATGGACTCTAATGCAAAATCTTGGGTTTATTTCCACAATTCCTTCCAAAATGGTATAATAATTCAATTTAAAAGGATTAGACTAAGTATACTTGAAACAAATCCTTAGACCTCTCATCCATAAAATGAACCAATATTTCTATGTACTCATTTGGATCAAAATAATAAGCCCACGTGCTTTGTTTTGTCCCATTTTATCATGCTTAATGAATAATAGAACCTGTAAGTTCAATTGAAGAGCATTCCATCCTATCATTCTCTAAGAAGAATACTCTCAAGGAGAAATAAAACTTAATTTATACATCATTTTTTTTATAATTATAAATCCTTGTCAAGTAGAGTTGTCAAAATTTGTAAATTGAAAATAAAACTTAAATTTTATGTTGTTTCAATTGCATTTAAAAATGCATAAATGGATCTCGGATTATAGGCATGTAAAACATTAGGACTTCCCATGCAATCACGCTTGGGTAAGCATTTGAAAATATGGGTTCTCTTTGCATTTTTGGTTTTCCTTATTGTTAGCAGTTTCTGGGTCTGTACTAGGAGGGGTATATTTCAATTTTGTGAGGCGAGTCTCAACGCACTCCCAGTTGTCACTCCTTTGTTGAAGGTGAATCCCCAAGTTTTTGATAGTGTCCACATATTTACATAGTCCATTGGCAGACCTTGGGGAGAGGATGGAAACCTAGAAGATTGGGTGAGTATTGGAGCTATATTGAAAATGCAAGGAAGCATATGGTGGTGTAGGGGGTGTGGTGTTGTAGAATCACCGTGGAAGGTGTAGGAGTTGTTGATCGTATGCATTCAGTGGGTCTCATAGAAACTCAAGTGGAAAAAATTTCGACTAAAGTACCCAAGCAAAGGGGTTGACGGGATGGGACACTTGTTAGACTCAGAGGATCCCAAACCAAGGAGGCAAAGATCTGGGAGGAAAGCTAAGGAACCATCATAGGCCAAGGGAAAAAACAATCTCGAGTTCCATGGAATAGTAGCTTAGAAATGATACTATGAGGATACCCCTGATAATATCCAATAGATGGTCAAGGATTTGATGGGTAAGGTGAAGAAGAAGTAGAGTCAAACTTACAAGTAACGAATTGAAGAAGAATTTCAAATTTGGGTGGTGAACATGGGATTCTCTCATTTGTAGGATATAAAATTATTCAAAGAAAAGGAATTTTACTAGATAAAAAATAAATCGGTGTCTACTACACTAGAATAGTAGTAGCTTCAACAACTAGAGGTTCAAGATATGATGCTTAGACTAGAGTCCAAATTCACTATGTTCTATCAATTGGTGTTTGGGCTAAGTTTTGAAGTCACTCCATGGGATTAGAAAGAAGGGGAAGGAACAATGGAGGTTATAGACTTCTCAGACTCAGTTGGAACCAACTCCAATCCAGTCATTATCAAGGACAATGACGAGCAAAGGAAAAGGACCGTTACATCATGTTGATCCAGGCCCATATGAACCTTGTCTGCCCTAGCTATTTCACCTATTTAGTTTGTTATGTTTATTGTTATCCCTAAGAGGTATTATAACATGATTAGTTGGATCTGTCTTTCAAATTTCTATATGACTGTATGACAATTTTGAAGATCTATAGAAATGTATAGCAAGTTAGTAGGAAAGTCGACATGTATATTATAGTGCTATAGGTCCAACACATTATATATCCTGAAAACATGACAAGGAATCTGAAATTCAATCTTCCTTTTGATGAACTACATAATGTCACAAATCTAATTTTTATGAATAAATATTAATACATAAGTATACCAACTTAAAAAACAAAAATTATGATCATTTTATTTTATGTTGAATTAAATAATAATTAATAATTATATAAAAAACAAGTATATGAATAATGAGAAAAGGAGATGTTAAGAACCAAATATCAATATAGCATAGAAAAACCTCAGAATAAGTACTCAACGCCTTGAAAAAGAGAGAAATTCAGATAAAAAACCTCTTTGAGGGGGCAACCTCCTTATGCCCACATAAATGTACAATTCCAAGATGATTCCAAATGAAAATGTCTCCTTGGTATATATAGGAGACTAGGAGGTATAATTACAACTAATGGAATAAAGCCGACATAAATAAAATAACATTACTAATGTAATATGCCCCAAATAAGGGGT
>JASDQU010688292.1:9180-23257 GCA_032191745.1 Picea mariana
TTTTTTTTTTCAATGGTTGAAATTGAGGCAAGGACTTGGAAAAGGGTCAATTGCAAAGATATTCACTTGTTCAAATCGTACCCTTAAGCCGGTTAGGTTAGTCACAAGGGCATAAGGTCTGAAATCAGTGAAGTAGCGAAGTGAAACAATCCAAGAGAAGAGAATCGATCTAGCGTTGAAAGCGTGCAAGAGAAAAGAGGGGGGAAATTTCTTTATCCCTATATTTTAAGAAAAGGAAAGAAAGGGATTATGGACTTACCGGTTAATCGTTGCCACATGTAGAGGAACAGAACGAACAATTTTCTCAAATGGTGTTTATCCCAACTCTTTGGTGTCGAGTTACGAGCAAGTGGTATAGTGATAATAGCCCCAACCCCGTTTCAATTTATATAGATTTAAGTTAAGTGAATCAGTAATGAAGCTCTGATACCACTGTGGTGAACCAACCTAGTTCACTATGTAAATATCCAAAATACTTGGAATATAAAGATATCCATAAGGAAAATAAATAATATATATATATATATGTATATGAAAATATGAGATGAATACAATGAGAATGAGGGCCCGTTTATATATCTTCAAAGGGGGTTCCCTTTAGTGAATAGACACATCCTTTAGATAAGACATGACTTTTGATTTATGATGTGTTTAATTATTATATTTAATTATTATTAATTATATCTATTTCTATATATATTGTGTTCATAACAAAGTGACCATTCCAATCCTCAAGGAAGAGCTCACCACAAGCATTAACAATACCCACGCAAGGCGTTGAGGAGACAACTCACAAATTAGCATCAAATTTCAACACACACAGTCGAGGGAGGAGAGCCCACTATGGGCTCTAGTAAGTGCACTAGAAATCCCACGAGTCAAAACCCCAAGTCGCAACTATCTCCATAGTACGATTGTTAATGAAATGATCTTGTGGATGTTGTCTAAACTGTTGAATTCGGGCACTTGTATAATTTGGAAGAAAACAATAAAACCTTGCACCAACAGAAGAGCGAAACCAACATGAAGACTAGGGGGTATATGCCTTTTAGGGAACTTGGGTCCATTTTTTTCAGTTTTGTTTTCTTTTGGAAAATTACACTAGTGAGTACAATTGTTTGCAATAATTTGAAATTCAAAATCCACCACCTATCCATCTCCAAACATTGTAAACCCATAACTGAAAACAAAAACAAAACAAAAAAACAATTTTCTTGCATAGGCTCCGTAGAGTTCAATCTTGTTATCCAACATAATGTTCCACAACAATTTCTCGCTGCTTATAGCCGCAACCTCCTACACTTATATTGCACCATATGGACCCTATTTGGGCCCAATAAATTCGAGCTCAATAGTATGCGGTCCATTCTCGACTGGTGTGGGTGGTGCATTTGAGGCTAGACGCACGAGCCGAGCTACTTTAGTGGAGAACTGAGTGTAACTATAACACTTTGAGTTTGAATTTTGATTGCTGAAAATTGGGAGCCCTGTAACACTTGACACCTAATTTAGTGAACAGAATAGAAATAATGAGACTCACTGGATGTGCTCCCACAATGAGTATGGGAACATGTTCGTCCACACTTGAAGTGCTCATCCACCAACAACATAAAGAAGAGAGGGATGATTGCGCATGGATTTGAGAGACATTCAACTGAGAAAACAATCCATTCTCCAAACCTAACATGTCATATACCTGCACCGCCACTAGCACCCAAGCCATGAGGAAGAGAGCCCACTAGGGGTGTTTCCTCTCTACGTTGTGCGTCCACCAGCTCAAGCCAATGCCCAAGATTGAGACAAAGCGCTAAGCCACGAAGGAGGATCCCACAAAGGACATTGCCTTTGCATTATGTGTTCGAGCTAACAAGCCCACATGAAGAGGCAGCCATGGTACGATTGCCATCGTCTAGCCCACAAGCCTTGAGGAGAAGAGTCAATAGGGCGCAAGCCCATGCACTATGCATCGCCAACCTACAGAGAGAAATTAGATGAATCACAGGGGGGGGATGCAAAATGAAAGAGTGCTTAAGTGAGGGGTAGGGTTTTGGGAGCGGATTTCAAAATGTATTGGCCCAAGGCCCAATATTCAACCATCCAAGTCATGAAACCTCAACACAATGAATCACACTAGAGGCAACTTTCACATGGGTCACACGCGCCAAAACTCAAGGAGGATCCCACGAGGTGGGTTAGTTTTGCACAATGCATCCATGTGAAATGAGAGGGATAGGCACGTGGGTCTCATGCGAGAACCCACATTTCCCACCCTCCACTACATACACCCACCCTAGGTCTCAATGCTTTAACCAATTTCAATCTCTAAACAATCAATTGTAAACTATCATAGTTAGAAATTGTATCCAAACTAGGATTTGAACAGAAACATGCATTAAGAAAAGCTGTCCTAAAGTTTTGAAGGCCAATTGATAGGGGATATCCTTCGAGAGAAAAACCATGATTGAATGAAGCGTGAAAGCTTACACATTTGAATTAAGATCAAATGACTATGGTTGACAGACATGTAGTTTTTCCATGTGAAAAATGATTAAGTGGATCATGGACCATGTTAACCTGGAAAATAAAACAGTTGTGAATGATCATAGTAGGTGCATTGCATCTCTCCAACTCAACAATTTGGATATGTATTATAAGTTTGCAAATCCTAAAGTATCTATGACAATAGATTGGATGGAAGAGTTATGTAGATAAAAAAATTTATCAAAAAACAATGAGAAAATGGTGGATCGAAGGAAAACAACTTAAGTCTCAAAATTATGGAATTTACCCCTCCATTAGCCGAACAAGCTGTATATTTATGTCATGACCCTATTAAAAAAAGAGTTATTCAGAGATAAGGATGCCACCCACTTCAAGGAATCCAATTTCTCCTCTTTAGTTTTCCATGTCTTCATACCTTTTTGACATCATTTGTGTTGATAATCCTTTTCTTGTGATGGGATGGGCTTGGAGCATATAAAAAATACTAGTACAAGTGTACTGCCAAGATTTGTGGGAACATAAATACATGAAACAATATGCAATAATTTGTGACCATGTCTTCACCTTGTTCTATGAATTGATACTCTACAAACTAGCACCGATGTTATCTAAAGAATCGATGTAAGTGTTTAGCACGATAGGATATCGGTATGTGAATGAAGATAACACCTACCTTTAAGATCTATGAAGCAACTAAAGATCCTCATCTACTACCTATATTTGTCCCAGACATATTGGTGCTCAAATAGGTGGATTATCAGACCATTCTTCATGTTTTGAATGCTTCATTAATAAAGGATGAAAATAAACTATGTCCAACTTATCCTCTTCATTAATAAAGCATAAATAGAAACTATGCCCAACTTATTCGATGTATATAGGATTGTATGGGATAAACAATTTTATCTTTGCAAGATAAGAGGCCGAAGAAATTCTTGAGTATAAGTTTGCAAATGAAATGCTCTTAGAAGACATGGTTTTGGTTTCCTTCCATGTAGCTCATATAAACATTGCTTGGCCATATGCTTGCCAAGAATGAGAAGAAGAATGGGTGAAGAAAAGATCACTATTTTTTTTGAAAAGGTGAAAAATAGAATGAGACAACATGATTAGGGAAAAGAATAAATAAGAGGAGGAGATGAAAAATAAAATAAAATGAGGAGCTAAGGAAAAAACAAAACATTGAAGTTGAATATCAAGCCATAGTAGAATTAGACGCAAAGGAAGATGCAAAAGAAAATAGGATCTTAAAAGATCCAGTGAAACGAGAAGCATAGGCCAAAGATAAAGTAGAAATTGAAAGAAAATCAGTAACAGAAGTTGAGGCAGAAAAAGAAAAGAAGAAATTTGAGAAAGAGGTTGGAAAAAGGTTAATAAATGAATCCAAAGCCAAGGTTGAAGCTAAGGAAGAAGAAAAAAGCAATTCAATTGAGAAAGAAGAAGCAAGGAGACTAGAAGTTGAAGAAGAGAAGAAAAAGAAAGTTGAATTAGATGTTGATTCTCAAAGAAAAATGATTGAGGAAGAACAATGAAAGGAGAATGTGGTCATGGGTTCCTTGAGCAGGAGACCATGTATCTTCTCCTTAGTACCCTTAAAAGTTAATCTGAGGGAGCGTGTGTTGGGAAAACTCCTTGGATATAGTTGGTATTTAAAGGTTACTTCAACCCTCCAGAGTGGGAGACAATTAGATACAAAGAATGAAGTATATAGACTAGAAGAATATGGATTATTAAGATATCAGGGAAGGATGTACATCCCCGAAGGTGGGATATTCAAAGCATCACACTCAAGAAATCGCATAGAGAAATTTATTGTGCACATCCAGGTGTGAAGAAAATGTGCATAGACATGAAGAAGATTTTCTTCTGGGTAGGCATGAAGCGTGATGTAGTCCATTTAGTCACCAAGTGCCTAGAGTGTCAACAAGTGAAGGCTTACCACCACCACACAATAGGTCTCCTACAACTGCATGATGTTCCTTGTTGGATTAATGAGAGGGGAGGTGAATTAGTAATAAAACAATTTAATCCTTTTTAACCATATAATCCAAGTGTTATATCAATGTATCATTATCATCCAATAACTGCAGAGTAAATAAGAAATAAATAAATGAACAATCATACACATACACAATTACTAGTGTTTTACGTGGAAACCCAAAGCGGGGGAAAACCACATAATGTTTTTTCTTATATGTCTTGAAGAGTTACATTCATTGGAAGCACCAACTTCCTTTGTTTTCCAGCTACAACTGAAAGGAGGCTCCAACCCCCTAGTTTCTCAGAATACAACCTGAGAGAATCTCCAACTCCCCAATTCTCTAGCTAAAGCCAGAAGGAGGCTACAACCCCCTATGTTCTTCAGCTACAACCGGAAGGTGGCTACAACCACCTGTACTTGCCCCGTCCAACCACCCTGAAGTAGAAGTAGAATGATGGAACCACTGTCACACTATCACTGGGAGATATACCACTGTAAACCTGTACCAAAAAACTCAAACCATGCATCAACCATGCATCAACTTGAACATCAACCTATAATCAACATGTACCATAAACAAGTGCATCAACCATGTACCAACTTGTACCAAACAACCTATAATAAACATGTACCATAAACAAGCGCATAAACCATGCACCAACCTATACCAAACAACCTGTAATCAACCTGTACCATAAACAAGTGCATCAACCATGCACCAACTTGTACAAAACATGTACCATGAACAAGTGCATCAACCATGCACCAAACCTGTACAAATAACCTGTCACAACAACCTGTCCAAACAACCTATCACAACAACTTGTCTCATCAATATTATGAACCAAATCATATCTACTCACCAAGATCAATCTCCAAGACAACTCTCAAAGATATGCATCAAACAACCATAACACAACAACTCATAATCATCACCAAGATCAATATGTTATTCTAATAATATACCAATACAAGTATGCTACATCATTCATAAACCATGTGTCAACAATACTACTAACAAGTGCCTCCAACCATGTACCAAGTATGTACCAATCATGTATCAACTACTCATCAACTATGACTCATCAAGATGTACCAACATCATCAACTATACACCTCATATATGTGCCAACCCATCAACTACTTGTCTCAACCATGTACCCAACATGTACCTTAACCAAAATTCCTCATCAATTTCATCATCCAAATATGATTTGTAACTCTATAATAGACCTGGTGTATATGATCACATACCTGCAAACCTTCCTTAACTTTCACAACAAGAGACTAGCATTTTCATCAAACTTTTTCTTTAGTCTCATATGACTAGTTTGGGATTAGTCAACAACCCTAACTTGAAATAATCATAACTATGTACCTGTAATGAATAAAGATCTGAAACTAATAGACACTTTTGTTTAGTGTGTTTTATGCAATTCCTCCAGGTTTCACTACTTGGAACCTCTCAGAAAAGGAGTTATAGAAAAAATCGCATACCTTGTTGAATTCTGGCTTATTCTAGAGATTGATCTTGTAGAGCATGCTCTACATGGAATATTTGTTGAATCAATATGAAAATGTTACACAACATACTAAAAGTTGTACTCTAACCAACAAATTTTGTCTTACTAAATTTGGATCTGTTTTGAAGAAGTTATGACGTTTTTACCCGAAACACCTGTTTTAGACTAGTTTCAAGACTAGCCACAAACCCTATTTTCCACGGAGTGTAACTCCAAAACTACAATGACCCACAAGATGAATTTTTTACCACAGATAATTGGATATGTTTCCTCAATTTTCTATCAATCTCATGGTCTGAATAATTCTAGAAAAAAAATGTTATTGCAAAAATGGTGTGATGACCTGTAAATAACATTCCTTAGAAAGCATCATCAAAAGATTTTATCCTCCCTTGAATTTCGGCCCTCTTTTCTTCACCTTCCCTATGAAATTAGGCTTATATATCCTTTGGTTACCTCAATCACCTATAGATATTCAATATGCTCAAGTGTGATATAAAATGAGAGAGCCTTACCTCTTATTTATACTCTCCATCTTCTAGGTCACTTAACCCATTTCTAGGTCACTTAACCTATTTCTATGTCACTTAACCCATTTCTAGGTCACTTAACCTATTTTTCTCATTTTTAGGGTTAACCACTTTCCATAATTAGAAGGTTCTCCATTAATTTATCATTTAAATATTTCTCCTTGACTTTTTCACCTCACTTTATCATTTAAATAATCTTTTTTTCTTCGCAAGCTATTTGACTTGTTTGACATTTTGGGGCTTCAAGCCAACATATGAGGGTCCTCCAACTTCGTAGGGCCATAAATCTCAAACCGTAAGGAGTTACATGATGTTACACATACCACCAGAAATTTCATGACATGTACTATCCATCTAGAATAGTATTGCCTTCAAATATATCAAAACTCATACTATTATCCATCAAACAAACTTGGGTCCATTACCCAAACCTGGGTTCTCCAACTTCTCATGACCATAACTCTCTAACCGTGAGAAGTTATGTGGAATTACACATACCAAAAGAAATGGAATGACATATACTATCCATATAGAATATTCTTGCCTTCAAATATATTAAAACTCATACCATTATATATGAAACAACCTTGGGTCCATTACCCAAACCTTTGTGCTACCGAAATTCGCTACCGGAATTTCTCCAAGGGTTGACATCAATCACTAAGGGTTGAAATCAATCTACAATATCACTCTCCAATAGTTGACATTAATGACAACCAATAACCCATACCAACTATCCATCAACCTAAGCCAACTGTCTAAAAGTTCCTATATCCAAGTGGGAAGTCATTTCTATCGATTTTGTTGTGGGATTGCCACTCACATTACACAGACACAATGCCATTCTTGTGATAATTGATAAGTTGACCAAGAGTGCTCATCTTATTCCAGTGAAAGACACTTATGATGTCATTGATGTGGCACATGTATTTATAAGTGAGGTCATCTGTCTGCATGGGTTACCCAAGAAGATCATTTCAGATAGGGACTCCTGATTCACATCTGAGTTTTGGACAAGTTTATAGTCATCACTGGGAACTTAGTTGAACTTAAGCACAACATATCATCTCGAAACAGATGGGAAAACTAAGAGAGTAAATCAGGTTATGGAAGACATGCTTAGGATGTATGTTATGGATAATCAAACCCATTAGGAGAAGTGCCTACCTTTGGTAGATTTCACCTACAATAACAGTTTTCATAGCTCCATTGGAATGCCACCCTATGAAGCTCGGTATGGAAGGCCATGCATGACATTGTTGAGTTGGGAAAGGTTTTAATACTGATTGACAATTGGGCCAGAATTGATTCAATAGATGGAGGAACAGGTGATTCAAATTAGGCAGCGACTAAAGGAAGCACAGGATAGATAGAAAAGTTATGTTGATGAACATAGGACTAACCAAAGTTATAAACTGGGAGATTAAGTTTTCATTCATATCAGGCCTAATAAGAGTACCATTCGCATCGAGAAGGGGACAAATTTGTCGCCTCGATTTATAGGACCATTCAAAATCCAAGAGAGAATTGGACATGTTGCCTATCGTCTCATACTGCCACCCCACTTGTATAAAACTTATAATGTTTTTCATGTATCTATTTTACGTCATTATGTTGCTGACGAATATCATAGACTGAATTTGAAGGAATTGTAGGTATCGGATGCGGGAACCCTCATGTTCAAACCGTTATGTGTATTGGACTGTAGGGTCCGACAACTCATGAATTGTTTGGTAGACCAAGTTAAGTTCCACTGGGACAAGTATATCCCGGGATCTACTACTTGGGAGGATGCAAAGCCCTTACGACGTGATCACCCCTCACTTTTTTTACCACCTCGAGAATATGTTTTCCGAAGGTTGGGTGTATGTAATGCCACCTTTTGACTTAGATAGATAGAATTACTTAAGGTCTAATCATCTTTATTTTCTATTTACTGTGAAACTATTAATTATACACTTTAACTTTTAAGACATATGAACCTATGTGAATGTCAATTCTATGAATGTTTAACGTTATTTGAATTATGATGGATATTATGCAATCTATTTCTAACTTGAAAATTTTGACATTTAAATTTGTTGGTACGTGGATACCGGATTGAGATTATGATTAAATGCATTTACATGATGATAATGCATGGATATGTATGAGTTTGTGTTATAGACTAATCAACGGGTCAATAGGCTATGAAATAGCCAAAGGATAATGATTATAAAAGGTTGATGTCGTGAAAATCGACTAGGAAACAATATGGTATGAATCTTTGTATGTGAAATTATATTGGGTTAAATGCATTGCTATGATGTGTAGACAAGTGCAGGTTTTTTAGGTGGTGGGACTACCTGAAACTGAATATACAATGACAAAATTCTTAGCAACACAGTGTCACTGTATGGTCCATGGTAGGGTGTTGACCCTAGTTATGTTAGGAGGGGTGGAGGCATTTCCCATCGTGTATCCTCTAAAACCTGGAGTCATGGGAGGACGATGTTAGCTCATGCTCCCCTAGATGTGTGATAATGATTTCCAGTTGCCTGCTGGGGAAGCTTGGTCAAGAGAGTTGACACTTCTGCTTATGGGTTCTATCTGGAGTTAGGTCAATATAGTTGATGCTCCAAGATAGTCCAGCAGAGGAAGGATACGGATGGAATATGGAAGTAGGTTAGGGAGGAAGGATGAATATAATTAGTTGAGAGTGTGTGGGGCTTTCGCCTTATTGTAGAATTTCATGATTTCCTCTTTTTGAAAAATATGTATATATGTATATTTAGAGTTGCTTAACTGAACTAGAATTATCTAAGTGAATGTCGCGTGTGCTAAATTATTATAATTGAGGGATTTTTTGAAAATTTTAAATGGTTTACTAAATTTTATGAAATGAATGGTCTTGTTGAATGGATTGGATGCATACAAGAATTACTTTAGGTGTGATAATTATTTTCATTAGTACATGTTCGAGTCCTATATGTGCTAGCTAGACATGCATGCCTTGCACATGTACACTAGTATGCATAAGGGTTTAAATTGATGATGTTGTTTATTTGATGTGGATGTATGAATCATGTGTCATTACCCTTGTATTGTAAATTACTCTAACTTCGGGACGAAGTTTCTTGAAGGGTGGGTGTATGTAACAATCCAATTTGATTATTTATTTATCACGGTTTTAATTTAAATTTAATTACTTATTAAAACAAATTTAATAAGTCTTTTTGTTATTTTATTATTAAAAAGGTAAGTGAAGTAATTAATGAGGGGATAAGGATGTTGGGGGAATTAATGAAGGGATAAGGTCATTGGGCATTCAATGGAGGAGGATAAGGAAGAGGGGAGAGGAATTGGAGAGGGGTCTTTGTTTTGGGGAAAAGGGGAGAAGAAGGATGAGGAAGAAATTTTGAAGGAGATAGGGAAAAAAGAGGAAATTAGAAGAACATATTGTTTTGGGGAACTCTCACAGGGCTCTGTTGTTGCTGGGAACTTTGGGTTTGGGGACTAGGAAACTGCAAGGATTCCTGGAGCTAGGGAGCTAGAGAGGCTATTCCTAGTTGGCTGGGAGGTTAATATTTAGTTTGGGCAGTTTGGGCAAGATCATCAACAAACAGAAAAAGGGACTAAATCAACCAACTTGCAGGTCGAGGTATGTATTAATTTACTAGTTGATTTGTCGTTATTATGTTGTTGTTGTTGTTATGTTGTTATTGTTATTATGTTGTTGTTGTTTATTCCTGGTATAAAATAATCATGAAAGAAAACCATGACCTAATTTGCAAGTATTCAGTAGAAGATTATGGGACATTTATTATTTTATTGAGGCCGTGAAATAGAAGTCCTTACAGAAAAGAGGATTAAGGTAGGGCTTCCCTATCTCTCCTCTCCTCTACATTATTATGGAAAATCTTTAATAATAAGAACATGAAAGGAAATTCAACTCTCTTCAAGGGATCTCAATCGTCAAAGGAGCCAAGAATTTAAATCATTCCCAATTTGTAGATGACACTTTACTATTAGGAGGTACCTATGTTGTGATTATAGAAAGCTTCAATGAAATTCTAGACATATCTATAAATTCCTTTGGAGGAAGTGTGAATAAGCAAAAGAGAAGTATCAATAGTCAAAATGTCCCACCAACTTCCTTTATTCTCCAGATCCAACTGGAAGGAGGCTCTGACCCCCTATATTTTCAGGCTACAACCTGAGGGAAGCTCTAACTCCCCAATTCTTTGGCTTCAACCAGAAGGAGGATACAATCCCCTATGTTCTTTGGCTACAACTAGAAGGTGACTACAACCACCTATTATTGCCCCATCCTGTTGCCTTGAAATATAAGTGACAAATGATGAAACCACTACCACACTATCACTGTGAGGTATACCACTGTAAACATGTACCAACCTGTACCAACAACATGTAACCAACTTGTGCCACTGACCTATAACCAACCTGTACTTGTACTCAACCCGTACCAACAAAAACCCAATAGGTATGCGACCTGTATATATTGCAGCTCATGTATGTACATTCCATGTATATACTACAGCCTGTGTATGTATGTGCCCTATCTATACTGCAGCCTATGTACACCTTCATAAAAAATAGGGTTTTCACCTTCTCTGAAACTTCAAACACTTTGTTGCCTCAGTCACTTCAACCTGCAACCTGTCAATGTTTCTTATCTATAGTTGTATCCTGTGCATACATCATTTTATATATTCCTTAACAAAATGCATCTCTATCTCTAGTCATATGCCATACATGTGTGTATAATCATGAACAAGTGTAATAACCCTCACATGGACTAGACATCAAACCCTCATTGATATACATCCTTTGATCTAGATTTATGAGCGGAACAAAATGAATAACAAACTGAATACAATAACATGGTGATACAGAGAACAATAATAGATATTCAGTAAAAAATAACTTCTATTGAATAAATAAAATAGGTTGAAACTGTAAAACTACAGAACTAAAAACAACTTGCTCGAATGGTGGTAGTTATCTCTTAGAAGAGATGTGGCTGCTACGCACATCCGTCTGAGCAGAATTAATACAATGAGGCTCCAGAGGCCTTTTCAACATTACTCATGAATGCCAAAACCATAGAAATCCAAAAACCTAACCCTATGAGATGAAATGCCAAAAGTTATGTGGGCCCCGATGGGTAAGTTGGTACCTCAACTTCCCGAGGTCATAACTTTTGCATACAACCTTTGTTTTAGGCATGTGATAGCTCATTGGAAAGGTGTTTTAGAGAACTACACATTATGTCGTCAAACTCTAATTCCGTTTATATTTTGACTATGGCAAGCCAAAAAACATTAAGTTGGCATTAGAACTCACTCCTGGATTGCAGCAGGAGTAAGCCTGAGGCCCATCAGTTTATGTCACAATTTGTTGATAGAAGGTGATCAAATGGAAGAAAACTCAGAACGATATCATTTAACTTAGAAAACTGGGTTGGAATAGTAAAGACATGTGAGGTCTTGATCTAACTTAGGCCAGTAATTTTTCATAGTGGTGAGTAAGTGGAGGGAAAGAAAGGAGAAAAGTCTCAAGTATGAGATCCTCTCAGTAAACCTAAAATGTTGCAGAACAAATACAATCAAACGTACATCATAAAGTTATAGCAACACCTGACTGGATCATCCATGCTCGGGCTTTAAGATTCAGAGGGAAAAGGGAAGGAGAAAGTTGACTGCCATTAAACAAGAAATCTCAAAATATCAGTTTATAACCAGAGAACCAGAGGCTTTGTTAAAGTTACAGTCGGGAGCTTTGCTCTACCATCGATGCTTACAAAAATACAAAAAATGAGTATATATACTCAGATCAATTCACCCCCCTCGCAGTGGGAGGGTAGATGAGACATTAAATTCTAACTTGGCATGCGCAGGTTCTTCTGGTCAGTCGAGGACATCAGATCGACATGGCTCTTTTAGAAAAACCTTCACACAGGACAATCTTGGACAGACAGCCTGCCAAAACCTCCATGCCCTGCATTCATGGCTTGAGTTGAGGTCTCAACCACCTGCTAAATATTCATTAACTTCTTCTTCCATGGAGGGTGGCCAAGACTAAAAACTTTTCGCATTTCGTGTTTCGGAGTTTCTCGATGCAGCGGAAGAGAGAGACCCCATGTCTTTTGAAATCCTAGTAGTCGGAATGCCGAAACGACTTTTGGGCACTTTTCGCATTTTGGGTTTCGACGATTCCCGATGTAGTGGAAGAGCGACTCCCTTGTCTCTTGAACTCCCAGTAGCTTGAATGTCGAAATGGATTTTGGGCGCTTTTTCATTTCGCGTTTCAAGTTTCGGCGATTCCTGATGTAGTGGAAGAGCGGCTCCCTTGTCTCTTGAACTCCCGGTAGCGGGAATGCCAAAACGGATTTTGGGTGCTTTTTGCATTTTGTGTTTCAGGTTTTGGCGATTCCCGATGCAGTGGAAGAGAGGCTCCCTTGTCTCTTGAACTCTCGATAGCCAGAATGCCAAAATGGATTTTGAGTGCTTTTCGCATTTTGCGTTTCGGGTTTTGGCGATTCCCGATGTAGTGGAAGAGCAACTCCCTTGTCTCTTGAAATTCTGGTAGCCGGAATGTTGAAATGGCTTTTAGGATATTTTTGCATTTCGCGTCTCAGGGTTTCAAAATGTAGTGGAAGAGATCATCCCCTTTGTCCTTTAAAGTCCTGGTAGCTGAAATGCCGAAATGGCTCATCATTTTTTGATTTTGGCCATAAGAGATGAGCTCATGTGTCAGATCTCGTGCAACTGTGTGACGCAAACTTATCCGATGACCATCTATTTGCTCCATCTGTGGATCCTCATCATTGAAAACAAAATTCCCACTTACTTGATTTTAAGCCCGAAATGGACTTATGTGTGCTACGCTCGGTTCTCATGACCGTGGTCTTTGAATAAAACGCATTTGATGGGGTTTTAAAACCCCATTTCTATGCATTTATACCAAGGACCTAAAATTGGATAGAAACACCACATTGCAAGAATTTTCACTAACATTAGGCTCCATGGAGGATAGAGTCGTCCCTGGGATGCTCTAAGAACTCCTTCTGTAGTTCTAGCTACCTTGCGTTGGGCTATGGAGTCAAGCTCAAAACACCCTGCTGAAAATACAGGCCGAAAAGTAAAAGCAAAACAAAATAAACATAGATGATCCAAGGAGCTTATTTATGTACGGTCCTAAACTAATAAATTCCTTTACATGGGGCTAGGTGAAAGCAAACTTCCACCATAGCCACTCAAGAAACTTCCTGAATAGAAGCTCCTTCCTTCTGTCGATGATCACAAACAGATGATGTAATCGTGACAGTAGATCAGTTACGCTCTTTAACTCCTCCTTACAGGTTGAAGTTGAGATGAAAAAGGATGGCTCCAAATTGTGATGGAGATACAACTCCAAGTATTCCTCCACAGGCTCATAGAACCAGTGGAAAAATCTAGAAAATGGGCAACAGGCATCCTCCTCTGCTACACAGTTGTTCACGTGTGGCTGAATATCTCTAGTAAGCATAGGTGGGTGGA
>JASDQU010688293.1:3299-21761 GCA_032191745.1 Picea mariana
GAGGTACGTAACAACAACTACTTGAAGCAGCCCCCCAATAGATGCAAACACCAGTCCCATCCTCATCCCGCTGTTCATCCCGCCATGATTAATTAGAGCAAGAGGAGGCGGGGAGGGCAACGATTCGGGGAATACTGGAGGTGGCGCTGGACGCATTAGAGTATTAGATGGCTTGGGAGGGATTTCTGGTGATTTTAATGGCGAGCCTGGTGATTTTGGTGTCAATGGGCTTATACCAATGATCAGTGAAGACGTCCATAAGATGGATATACACACGAAGAATCTCAGGTGCACGATACCTCTCGGACTCAACATCTGTGGACAGAAAACTCCCTCCATTGAATTCTTCTGCGAGCAAAACTCATCAGATGATTAATCGCTCCCCCACTGTATTCATCTGCACAAATGGTTTTTGTTTTGGATGGATACACAATGAATATGTATCTTCACTGTACCAAATCAAATTAGTATAATAATGGAGATATTACCTATATTGTTCAATGGATTGTTCGGGCGTACCGGGAAGACTCAGTCCGATTCTTTCGTCGGCCGAATCGGTCGTCGCGGGGTTCCCAGTTGATCGACGGTTTACAAGCTGCCACGTCATATATTTTTTTACCGACAGATTCGCCGTATCATATCCGGCTCTTACTTGGTCAAATACGTTGCAGCCTATAATCAGGCTGTTAAAATAAAAGAGTATTTAAACCATAAAAAAAAAATAATAGAATAGTTAGACAATGTCCTTATATTTTGAGAGACCTAGACCTAGTTTGATATTCTCTTATGCATCTTTTAGACTTAGAATATTAACAAGTAATTATATTTTAAAAAAATAAATATCAATTTATTTAATATAAATAATAATTTTATTTCAATTTATTTAACATCAACTCTAAGACCCTAAATCTTTTACATATAATATAAAAATTATCCAACCGCTGTCATTAGTTTTGTCATCATCAGGAAAAGGATCCACGGATACGGACATGAAAACTTTGAATCATTCCATAATAAATATTTAAATATCCTTTGCATACGTTGCTATGTCAACGGTATTATTTTTAAAAAATCAAATTAACTTTGTAAGTATTTGTTATGTTAAAATAAATTTTTAATGGTATTCTTCGGTGTATTTTTTTTTTCAATTTAATTTGACTTTTTTCAGTTCCTCACAATAATATGAATATTTTATTTAAATTTTTTTAAAAATATTTTAAATAAATAAAATTGTAAATCATTAATACTTTAAAATCAAATTCTCATAAAAATATTGAAAAATAATCAAATTTATTTATAGATTAAAAAAATATTTTAATAATTCAAAATTACAATTTTTTTTTTAATATTTAACATTTAAATTTAATTACCACATCAAAATATAAACTTTAAAAAAATCCCATCAATAACTTTTTATCAAAATGCCAACCTTAAATCAAATTTTTAAGTCAAAATTAAACAAAATTGGCTTTTAATCATATCAAGGATGCTATATAAAAAAGAAATAACATCAAATTCATAAGATTAGAGGCTATAGGAGGGAAGTGGTGTGCAACAAGCGGTGAAGGGAAGATGTGAACATTTTGTTTTTAAGTTTTGATGTGTTCATATTTTGTTTTTTTAATTGTATTTTGTTTTTTAATTTATATTTTTAAAATTATTTATAATATTATATATTATATATTATATATATATATATATATATATATATATATATATATATATATATATATATATATATATATAATATAATTTTTAATTTAATTATTTATAAATATTAATATTAAATTAGTTGGTAAGAGGTGTATGGTGCATCTAGAGGTAGAAGTTGAAGATATTCAATTAGTGGATTACTCAGAAGATCCAATAAAGGGGTTGAATATTTTTGAAAATTCGAGAACAAAGGTAAAATATGTAGTACTAGGTGAGGTCTCTAGGTCTACCCACCTAGAAGACAAGGAGGACTTACCATCGATGGTGTCAAAGCCTTTCACTGACATCCAAAATGGGTTATTACAAGAAGCATAGGTTGTTTAGTTGTTGTCAAAAGTTTTCATTGCAGGCAAGAGTACGGGAAATCATTTCACTATAGACAAGAATAAGAATCTTATAGTTGTTCTTATGGGTAGTTATAACAACCTATCTTCTACTCAGTCTCTAGTGATAGCTCACTCATGCAGATATGGGAAGTTTTTGTCTTCATAGGTCACTAGTGTTTTGGTTGACAATGGGAAAAAACTTAATAGTGAGGTGGTTGTGGTTTAGGTAGGGTTTCTGGCTAGTGGAGGGTATGTTGGAGGAAACCTCGACCTGGAGTGCCTAGAGGGATGTAATGATGGCTCTCGGAGGGAAGCAAGACATGAGGGGAATATTAAGATGAGAAAGAAAAGGAAAGTCGGGAAGAAGGAGGTTGGTCTATGGTTGGTGGGTGGTCAAGGTATACAAGTAAGCCAAATCCTCAATTTCTTTGGTAAAACCCTAGTTGGAAACTTTTTGGGTAGGCAAGTGTTGAAGACAACTTTGAACAACTAGATGTAGGTGTCTTGGGCATTAGTAATTGAATATGGTCCAATCTCACATATTCTTATAAAGGGGTGGACTGGGTTCATGTTTTGATCAGAAGCGAATGTTGCAATGATCTTGGGTGGTAGATGGTTATGGGGTTTGGGATTATTACATTTAAAGATGTGGCATCTGTGTTTTGACCAATGGTTGGAGGATTATATGATCATTTCTATTTGGGGTAAAATGTTGCTAGTACCATTAGATTTTTAGTTGGAGGAGGGAATCTCTGTTTTGGGAAATTGCATTGGCCGAATGATATGTGTGGATTAGAGCTTCATGAAGGATAACAAAAGAACTATGCAAGGGCATTGGTGGAGATTGACATCAGGGATGGTTTGTATGAGAGTTTGGAGATTATCTTTGGTGAGTTTGATTTTATGTAGGAGAACTATGGCAAGGGAATTGGTGGACATTGACATTAGGGATGGTTTGTATGAGAGTTTGGAGATTATCTTTGGTGAGTTTGATTGTATGCAGATATTGGACTATGTGAATGTTCCTTTCCGGTGCATCTATTTCCACCAATATCGTCATATTATTCAGTATTATCATTTTCCCTTCATGAAACTCGTGTGGAGAAAAAAAAAGATTCTAGGTCTAAAAGTATGTCATCTAAATCAGATAATGAATTCAAGAAAGGCATGAGGTTGGAAACATGCTCTCAATTCATGATAGGAGATGATTTAGATGTTAAGGAGATTGAAGGTTGGAAGTTGGAAGGGATTTCTTAGGTTTTGGGTGATCGGAACTTGAAAACTAGTGTAGCTTATAATTCAAAAAATGATATAGTAGTTATATCGATTATAGATTCTGAGGTTGGACTCATTACCGACCATGATTTAGATGTCGGTGTGGACGTGGTGAAGGATTAAATTTCTTTGTCTCACGCACAATTCGAAACTATTAAGTCCCCAACAAATTGTGATGTTAGAATCCATAATGAAATACTAACTAGGGTAGAAATTTTGGCCAACTCCAATTGATACTAAATGGGTTCTAATGAAAAGAAGGTTGGGACCATGGCTCATAATGATGTTATTGGGGTGAGAGTTAATTTGGGAAATCCATATGAAGATCCCATTATTTGAAATACTTTGGGAGACGGTTCCTCCATGGATTTGGAAAAATTTTCTTTGAGCCTGGGAGTAGGAGATAATGTTGTTGGATGTAGAGGTCGAGGTCATTTTAATCCATAGTCTAAAAAATATAAAGGTGAAGTTGGTGGACCTATTATTGGGTGCATGGGAGTTGATTATTATAAATATTCGGTATCCTCACTGTTATCCCAATTTTGTGGGATAACTAAGGATATGATGTCTCGAGGCCCTCAGGTTGCAGATATGGAGTGCCAATAGACCACATGAACAGCAATGTCAACTTGCACATATGGAAGCCTTCTCTATCACCACAGTTTGGATCCATTTTTCAGCGCATCCACCACACCAGCTAGCTTCTAGACGACACATGGGTTTTTCTCCAAGCAGTACAAGTTAGGTATTGTGGTAGGTAATCACCCTAATATTTGAGGAATTTAAGCATGTGTATTTAAGATGCTTTTGATTATAGAATGTATACTTGGACATTATGCTTTTGACCCTGTTTCACCTTGATGAGTGTCATATATTTCCTAGTAAGTGGTTGAATTTTAGGGAAGGGTTGCAACTGGGGATCCCTTGAGGGGTTATCGTACCATTCCCGAACATACTTACCACTCTTCGCTCATTGCATTCCCATCATATTTCCCTCTTCTAGGTCCTTTGAATTTAGTGTGACCCAATAAGGGATGTGCCTCATTTCATGGGAAGAAGGGGCTAAAGGCCTAGGGGGATGGTTTCTAGCAAAAGATAAGAGCATAAAATATAAACCTTCTATATGCTCACCTAGACAGGTCTTGAGAACGATGAGTTGCTTCTCTTATAATAATTGAATACTTGCACAATATCAAACACATAATAAATATCCCGCTTGAATATATGACTAACACAAGTGTGTTACAACACTTTACATGGTTACCCCTATGGCACTTTGTGGACCTCTTATTTCAAGTGACAATGTGTTACTACCCCCCAAGCTAATCAATTCATTATTGGGAGTGCACACATGTTTGGATAATTAATTAATTAATTAATGGCAATAGATGGGCTTGGAAAAAGATTGCATTGAAGAAGAAGGTGCAACACACCCCCTACAAAGGCACCCATAAATGAGATAATATGATCCCTTGTATGTCATGCAACTCATTGACCCATGAATCCTAAACCCCTATCCACCTCATCATCCACTACATGGCCTTGAAGGGGAATCCTTGGGAGCATCCCCTACTTGAGGGTTTTGGTCTACCCAATAGGAATTTTATGACACCCCTCCCATACCTAAACTTGGTCAATTGTATAGGGTCATAGAGAATTTGTTTAATTTGATGAGGTAGTTTATTACACATGTTTAGGTGCCTTGTTTATTAGATGTGGTTTTAACTTTCCATGATATTTTGACTTGAGATCATTGGAGGGCGAGCCTATTTGTTTTGCAGGACCTTGTTTGGTGTATAGTTTTGGAGGAACAAGCCTAGCTTGGGCTTCCATGGGGTTTAAAGCCCACAGGTTGGATTCCAAGGGCCCACATGTCGGATCATGATGACTTGCCTTTAGAGGCCTCGAAGACACCTTGGAAGACATAACCTAGCCCTCACATGCCAAACAACTTGCCTAGGAGGGGAAAACATCACCTTTTATCACCTAGGGATAGGGTTTGGTGGTGATGGAGATGTTGCTCATTGACACATGGCGTGTTTTGAAGCAAGGAGGTTTTGGGCCATGAAGAAGAGGCTTAGATGAGTGACATGTGGCCTTTGGAGGCCTATCCATGCTTCCCCCACTCCAACGACTTGTTACAAGTGTCAAAACGTCTCCCTAAAGGGGTGACATCATCTTATTTTAGGGCTTCTAATGTGCTAAAGTTTAAATTAAATATTATTATTTGTGTAAAGGGGTAAGATAAGGGTTGTTGACCCCTTATCTTATGTTTTAACCTAAATTATGAGGACAAACAATGTTTAATACTTTTTGTATAAATATAGATCATTTGTATCTCATTTGAACATGGCTCTCCCTTGTGGAGAAGGATACTTAGCTGAAATTTCCGCTACTCTTGGAGCATTTCATCTCTCTTTTGCAATTGTTATGGTTTCTCTTGCTATTGATGGACAAAAGTGGTGCACTACACTTGGAGGATTTTTATCATGCTTATAGATGGAATTTTCTTGGTCACTTAGGGTTTCATCTTGCATCCATTTGGAATTGGTAAGGAAATTATGCACTTATTGTCTAAAATTGTTGCTTCTTCCATAATTGTTAGTGGATGAACCCTTGGAGGAGTATAAGGACATACACCCTCCCTAAGATTCATTTATTTTCTTGTGAAAGGTCATTAATTGCAATGTTACTTGGAGAGATACAAGGGCATACACTCTCCAAGCTCACCTTTGTTTGTTTCACAAACCCTAGGGAGTAAAAGAGATTACACCCCTAGGTTATTTTTGAATAGAGCTCATACATCCAAGGTCATATTGTTGCATAAGGTTTTGTTGAGAGAAGTAAAAGGGATTACACCCTCTTAGAATTTATTAGTGGACCTATCTTGCCTTGGGAAGTAAAAGGATTTACACCCCCAAGGACTTAGCTTAGTCATCACATTCTTTGATTCCACAACCCAATAGCAAGGCACTAATCATTTTCAATTTGCATTGGAGAAATAAAAATTTTGCATTGTGATACGTGAAAATACGAAGGAATCAACTTCTTCAAATTTCTTTCTTTCTTTGATGTTCTAGGCTTGATATTTCACTTAGGGCGTCTCAATTGGCTAAGTGTTTCTTACTGCTATTATAATATCAAGTATCTATAGCCCGTTATCCCCATTTTGTGGGATAACTAAGGGGATTATGTCTCGAGGGCCTCAGGTTGTAGATATGGAGTGCCAAGAGACTACATGACTAATAATATCCTTTTGCACAAATGGAGACCCTTATCACCACCACATAGGTCGTAGACTTTCAGATGGCATCCACCACATCACCTGGCTTCTAAGAGTTAATGGGCCTTGCTCCATGAGGTACAAGTAAGGTATTATGGTGAATGTGATTTTAATATTTGAGGTATTTGAGTATGTTGTATCTTAGACTGCTTTAGATTTCATGACATATGCTTGGACATTATTCCTTTTTCCCTGCTTCACCTTGGTGGTTGACATTGTTCCCTAGTAAGTGGTCTTCCTTGGGTATGGGTTTTCTACTAGGAACTCCCTTGAAGAGACACCGTACCATTCCTGACCATACTTACCACTTTCCATCACTATTTCCCCCCATTTCCTTATCTCTTGGGATTTTTAGGGTGTATTGACCCAAGAAGGGGTTGTCCTTCATTCTATGGGAATAAGGGGTTGAAGGCCTAGAGGGATTGATGTTGGCTAAAATTCAAAATCATTTATATAAACCTTCCATATGATTCACCCAGGGATCCCCGTAGAAAGAAATGAAACACTTATATGTAAGAAAAAGGGGACCCACAAGAATAATGACTAAGAATGCTTAAAGGATTAGTTATAGGATAGGAAGTTTCATCACAAGCCAACCTATCATGTTTATATATGTCCAATGGTATGCCATTACCATCATCTGGTCACCAAGCCAGGGTAACAACTCTCAGTTGTATGGTTGAGAGAAAGGGGGTCTCATCACGGGCCATCCTTCTTATTTCCACTAGGTGTTTGTGAGTGACACTGTCATTATCTGGACACCACTCTAGGACAATGGACTTCAACTTGTTCTTAAAATATAAAAGAAACAAAGAATGGAAAAACGATGGGCTTGGGAAAATTTCATTGCAAACGAAGGTGCCACACACCCTCTACAAAGGCACCCATGAATGAGACACTACAACCCCTTGTATGTCATGAAACCCATGCCCATTGAGTCTTGAACCTTAACCACTTCACCCACTTTACATGGATTAGAGAGGGATCTCTTGGAAACACTCCTTGATCTAGGGAAAGATCTACCCAATAGGACACCTCGTCAACCCTCCCATATCCAAGCTTGGCAAGTTGCATAATGTCTTTGAGCACTTAATTGTTTGACAAGGAAATATTTCATGCACATGCTTAGGTGGATCATTTATTGATTTGATTTATTTATCATGATGTTATGACTTGAGATCCTTGGAGGGTGTGCTTACATGTCTTTGCAGAACCTAGTTGGTGGACAGTTTTGGAAGCACGAGCCTAGCTTGAGATTCCTTGGGGATGCAAGCCCACAAGTTGGATGCCATGGGTCCACATGCCAGATCATAGAGACAAATTTTTGGAGACCTAGAAGATGATGTGGAATACCTAGCCCAACCCTCACATGCCAAACAATTTTCCTAGGAGAGGAAAAATGTCACCTTTTTAGGATTGACGTCATCCTTGGGGGATAGAGTTTGGTGGTGAGACATGGAAAAGTGGAAGTCTTGGTGAAAGAAGGATTTTATCATGAATAAGAGGACGTGGATTGATGACAAGTTTCCTTTGGAGGACTAACCATGGTACTACAACTCCAATGACTTGGTCAAAGAGGAAAAATGTCCCTAAAAGGGAGACAACACCTTCATTTTAGGCTTTTCTTTGTGAAAAAGTAAAATTAAAGTGAATTTTTTATTATTATCTTTGTAAAGGGGAAAGATTAGGGTTTTTGACCCCTAGTCTTGTGTTTTACCCTAAGTTATGTGGAAAAACTATCTTAGTGACATTTTGTATAAATAAGAGATCATAAGATCTCATTTTAACATAACTCTCCCATTGTGAGAAGTACATGGCTGAAACTTTTGCTACCTTTGGAGTTCTTCTTGTCTCTTGTGCTATGGAATTGCTTCTTTGGTTATGGTTATGATGATGATGATGCACTATCTCTTGGAGGTCACTTCTAGCTTATTGTGGTGGTTTACATTGGCATGTTAAAGGCTTTTCTTGGATTGGTATGGTTCTTTACTTTGTTATTATCATTGGTAATTCAAGTTAAGGTTGTTTTGGCTAAGGGTAGATAGGGAGTATAAGCACATACAACCCTATCCTAGTTTCCACCACAATTGTTAATCTTTAAAATTATTTGCAAAGGTTTTGGTTAAGGAAGTATAAGGATATACACCCCTTAATTTCAAATGCTAGCTAGGTTACTTGCCTTGGGGAATAAGAGGATTTATACTCCCAAGGATCTAGTAGCCCTAGCTCTTTCTCTAAGACCCCATTAACCCATAACTAAAGGCACTAATTGTTGAATTGGAGACATAAATGATTGCATTGGTAAACGTGAAATTTCAAGATTTTGGTTTTCTCTCACTTGAGGTTTGTTCCCATAGCCTTGAGATACCTTTCCTCATTGAGGCATCCCCTTTCAACCAAAATTTATTTCTTCTATGGTAAAACTAACTTACAGCCACTAGGGCTGCACTAACCATAAGTAACTAACCCTAACTAGCTCCTAAACTAACCCTAGACTAGCCCTAAAAATCTGCCCTAACCTGCTACTAACCTAGGCGCACTTATTGAGCTAACTAGGAGCTGATTTGATTGGATAAGTTCTCTGTTATATAAATTGGTTTTCTACAGCCATAAATCTTGTACATTTACTGCAGAAACCCTAAACATAGCTTCACTCATAGCTTACCTTTCTACCGTCAATATTTTCTGAAAGTTTGCCACTTTATTCTACTTGTTTAAATACAATTTTTGGGTTGATTCTTTTTGTAGTTTGTTGGCTAGATTCACCGTTGTCACAACACATTTTCTACAGCCATAAGGCTGCAAAATATTTCTGCATACATATTTTATGACAACCATAACTCATTGCTAAAGTCTCATGCTATATATCGTGAAATTCTCTAGTGTTTATCTACTTTGTTTCAAGCACATTTCATTGGAATTTTAGCAACTTGTTAGCAAATCTAATAATTGTTTCTTTACTGATATATATTGTTATCTATTGCTACAAATTAGGGACAACAATCCTAACTTTCTTATCCAACTAACATATTATACTGCATAGTGGTTTTCATTGTGTCTTGGGCATGTACAAATTTCTTGGCAATTCATCCAAGGCTTTGGCAACCTCAAGACAACCTTAGACTCATTATCAACCATCCATTTCCATATAGAATATTGGCCTTTGGGGGATTCAATCTTTTCATTTCCATTTTCACACCGCTTTCCCCTAGGGTCATCGTGATCGCCTCCTAACAGTGACCTAGTCACCCTTGAAGTGCGAGACCTATATCGAGATGACATTGGGTACAATGTCCCTTAAGTTGTCGCCAATTGGTGGTTGGGTAAGGATTTTCGCAACCTACAACTTGAGAAATAACACAACCATTAGGGTTCCAGAACATAATCAAACTTCTCAAATAACTCTTAGTTCAACTGCTAAATTTTTCCTAAATTTTTCCCACATAACCTACTAGGCCTAACACATCTTTTGGTAGATTTTGGGGAAGTTTTAGTGGCTGATTTTCTTTCTGTAATAAATTTTTTGTTATAGCCAATGAGGTGTCTTTTCAGTCAATGGAAATATGGCACCATGGGATGAAACCTCATCCAAAACTTGTTATGCATCGAAGAGGGCACTTTTATAGATGGAAAAGGAAAAGGCTACTAATAAAGTTGTTGAGGAAATGATGAATTATATACAAGAGTTATTTAAAAAATATGCCGAAGAACTAGCCCTTGAATATGAAGAAGTTCTCGAAGAACAAACATATGAATGAAGATACCAAGAACATCCCGACGAACTTTCTCATGTTGAAGATCTAGATGATACATTTGACGAAGACAAAGTGCTCATATCTACCCTTCCACTTGATGAAGATGTCCATGATGTTGATTAATTGGGTTGGTTTTCATTGATGTCAACCCTTGAAGCAAGTACGGTAGAAAATTCCGGTATCCCCAAGAATATGGTTAGATGATTAAATTTTGTTTGATGTATAATGGTATGAAGGGTAGTATGTTTGCAGGTAAAACTATTCTAGATGTATAGTACATGTCATGTCATTTCCGCGATATGTGGAACATCATGTAACTCATCACGGCTAGAGAGTTATGGCCTTGTGAAGTTAGAGAACCCCCACGAGTTATCTAGAAGGTCAAAGAAGTCAAGTTATTCTAGAAGCCCCTAGAAGAAGTTGACTAGTCAAGTGGGTGAAACTAAGAGTTAATCATGGGTTAAGTTGTTGCAATAAGAAAATAATTAAAAATAAGTTAGTTGCAACTAGAAGTGGAGAACTTAATATTTGTAGAAAAGTGGGTTAGAAGTGGACAAGTGGTTAGAAGTGGGTTAGCCTTAAAAGAAGAAAATTGGGTTAAGTTGGTTAGAAGGTAACTCCTTGAGGAAGCTACATGGAAGTATAAATAAGAGAGCAAGGATATCCTATTAGCACCTATTGAGAACATTGAATATATATTATTGTGAAAGGTTTATTGCAAGTACTCATTGATACATATGAATTCATGCAATTCTGAGGCAACATGAAGGGTTGACGTTGAAAGTTTTAGAGTTGCATAAAATACTAAAAAATCCCTAGGTTTTGAGGTGTACATGGGATGCAATGGTGGAAGTTGTGTACATACACAGGTTGGCAGTAGAATAGGGAATGTACATATGTTTTCTGGCAGTAGAATAGGGCATGTACACATGGGAATAAGCCATGAAAGGTTTAATTTTTGAAGGTGCCAGGTCTCTAGAGTCTAAAAGAAAGCTCCCAGGAAGGTCTACAGTTATCGGGTACAACAAATCTATCTATTGGTTCAAAAAGTCATGTCTTATTTCTATGAGTAGTTGGATTTTTTTTGTACATGAGATATGGCTATGAGGGTTTGAGGATTTTCCCTAGAGAGGTTATTGGTTGTATGGAACTTATTGAATAAGTCAGATCTAAAGAAGTACAATGCTGGTATACTTGATATGATTCATTGGTACATCTTGTTGGTTCAAGTGTTTTAAGTATAGCTAGTATTCTTGGTACATGGTTGAGGGTTTTTGGTTGTGAAGAGTTTGTGGAGTTGTTTGTGAAGTTTCATGATGCATATCAACAAATGTTTGATGTCTAGTCCATGTGAGGGTTATTATACTTGTTCATGATTATACACACTTGTATGGAACATGACTAGAGAAATATAGATTCACTTGATTAAGGGATATGTATGAGTATGTATGCACATGGAACATATATAGATTGAATACAATGACAGGTTGTAGGTTGATTTGAAAATAGGAAACAAAGTGTATGAGTTTCAACAAAAGTGAAAAACCCTAGCTTTAAGAAGGTGTACACAGGCTGCAATATAGATAGGCCGCATACATACGCGGGTTGCAATACATACAGGTTGCATACATACATGAGCTGCAGCATAGACAGGTTGCGTACCTGTTGGATTTTGTTGGTACATGAAGGGTACATGTATAGGTTGGTTATAGGACAATGGAACAGGTTGGATACAGGTTATTGGCACATATTGGTACAAGTTTACATTGGTATATCTCACAGTGACAGTGTGAAAATAGTTTTAGCATTTAATTTATACTTCAGGAAGGTAAGAGGGGGTAAGGATAGGTGGTTGTATCCACCTTCCGGTTGTAGCCGGAGAACATATGGGGTTGTAGCCTCCTTCTAGTTGTAGCGAGAGAATTGGTGAGTTGGAGCTTCCCTCAGTTTGTAGCCTAAAAATACAGGGGGTCGGAGCCTCCTTCCAATTGCAGCCGAAGAACAAAGGAAGATGGTGCTTCCAATGAATGTAATTCTTAAATACATACAACAAAAATCATTCTGTGGTTTTCTCCTGCATTGGGTTTCCACGTAACAATACTAGTGTACTATGCATGTGTGTGATTGTTCATTTTTTATGGTTTATTTACTTTGCACTTATTGGATGATAATGTTATATTGATCATAAAGATAAATAACACTTACATATTGTGGTTAAAAGGATTAAAATTCCTCTATTACTGGTTCACCCCCCCTCTTAGTAATCCAACAATTGGTATGAGAGTAGGTTACTTCAGAAATCAGTTTAACCACTAAAAGGTAGATCATGGAGAGAAACAATATGTATAAAAATGGAATACCACTGTTTTATGGAAAAAACTATGCATTCTGAAGCAGAAGGATGAAAACATATGTACACGCATAGGGATTTGAGGTTTCCAAATTAGTTGTAGATGGATATAAAGAACCAACAGTTCCACCAAAAAATGACAACGGAAGGAAACTCAGTCTAAAAAATTCAAAAGCCACAAATGAGCTTCTGAATGGTGTTTGTGATTTGGTATATGTCAAAGTTATGCATTGCAGCTCCGCTAAAGATATTTGGGAAAAAATTCAGAATATTTATGAAGGATATGCAAAAGTCAAGGCAAAAAAGATTCAAACTTACATAGGTCAATTTGAACAACTAAAGATGAAGGAAGATGAGAATATTGCAGCTTACTTCTTATGAGATGATGAAACAATGAATGCAATCATAGGATTGGGAGAAGAATTTGATGAATCTATAATTGTTCAAAGGGTACTAAGATCTCTTCTAATGAGGTTTGATCCTAAGATCTCAACACTAGAATAGAGAGAAAATATAGACTCAATAAGCATGGATGAACTACATGGGACATTCACAGCCTATGAAATGAGAACTGAACGGGATAATCTAGGTATAAAAGAAGCATCATTCAAAGCAAAAGGGAAAGAAAAAGGAAAAATAAGATAACAACAAGAGTGACATCTCAGAGGACGATGAAGAAGTAGCCAAATTCATTAGAAGACTGAAAAAGAGAACCATCGACAGATATAAAAGTAAGCTTCCATTGATTTGTTTTAATTGTGATGGTATTGGTCATTTTGCTAACAAATGTCCTCATAAGAAAAAGAAAAGAAATGATGAAGATGATTCAAATAGCAAACAAACATATACATGCAAAAGAACCAAAAAGAGAGTCTTCAAGAAAAGTTTTTGCACCAAAGAAGACAACTCCTCATCAGATGAAGATGAAGTCAGTGAAAGTGAGACAAAAACAATTCTATTCATGGAAGTATAAGATTTTGATAAAGAAGGCACCGAAGAGGAATATGCAGAGGCATAAGTTGAATATATAGAAGAACTGTTGAGTGATATAGAAGTTATAAAAAGAGAAAATAAGAAAAACAAGAAGCTCCAAGAATAACTAGACAATAAAGAAGACACTCAAGAACTAGAGCAGATGATCACAGAGTTGAAGGTTCAAATAGAACAAGACAAAAGAATTGAAGAAGCACTCAAAGAAAATCTGGAAGAAAAAGACATGATTATTTAAAACATGGAAGCAAAGATTGTCACATTGAGAAAATATCTTCAACATAAAAACATGCAGAATAGCTCTAAGGTTTTGGATAACATTATCAACAGTCAAAGGCCACATCATGACAAGTCTGGGATATGATACAATAAGACATAAAGAGGTTCAAGCTCCAAAACTATAGATCAAAAAAAAAATCAAGAAGCTATGCAGAGACAATCATAAGATCTCATGAGAAGGAAGAAAACAAGAGGTTTCATTACAGAGATGTTCCACCACCCAGAATATTCAGTTTCCAGAATCTACAATAGCCAGAACGAAAAGGATTTCAAGAAGAATATGGGTTCAGAATATCAACTCCCTTCATAAGATATTCAACTCCTAGGTATCAAACCATTTTTTGTGGTTTATGTTATGCATGTAATAATTTTGGACATAAAGCTGTAAATTGCAGAGAAAATAGTAGAAACATAAACAACTTTGAAAATCATGCACAAAATGGTTATCCAAGAAGGCCTAGTGAAACACATAAAAGAAGTTACAACACGTTTGAATCCTTGAGTACTGAAGTGGAATGCTACAAGTGCAACAAATTTGGACACTTGACCAAATATTGTAGAATGATAGTTCCTCCCAGAGAATCACAATAGAATAACATGTACAGACAAGAACCTCCACATAGAACATGGATAAGAAAGAATGCACACTTGCTCTACAAGCTAAGAAAAATAAATGTGGTTGGTATGTTGATAGTGTCTGCTCAAAATGCATGACAGGTGATGAGGATAGATTTATAACTTTGAAAAAGGAAAGAGATGGATTAGTGTCCTTTGGAAACAACGACTTAGCTAGAATCAATGGAAAGGGGACAATTATAATTGGAAGCAAGAATACCAAGGAAACAAATGTTCCACTGGTAGAAAATATGAAACATAATCTTCTAAGTGTAAGTCAAATGTGTGACCAATGTCACAAACTTATGGTCAATTCACAGAAGTGCGAGATAAGAAAAGTAGGTTCAGGTAAAATGGTCTCAACAACTGCAATAACTTCAAGAAACATATATGTATTACATGAAATTGGAAATGAAAAGTGTTGTGTAGGAAAGGAAGATGAAGTTTGGCTATGGAAGAAAATAATGGGTCACATAAACTTAGATAACCTTGTCAAATTCAACAAAAAGGAAGCAGTCAGAGAAATTCCCCAGATCACGAATCCAACCAACACATTATGCAAGCATTGTCAATGAGGAAAGAAAAAAAAGACCAGCTTCAAATCAAAGGAATACTCAACGACAAGACCACTGGAAATTGTGCATATTGATCTTGTAAATTCTAACCTTGTATAATGTCTACTGTAAACATATATTCAGAAAAGAATAGAAAAGATACAATGGAAAATACAAACATTACACAGAGATTTTTCCCTTGGAAAAGCCAAACCGGGAAAATCAACATATATTATATTCATTCATTGTGTTACATTGTTTACAATACAATATACATATAGGAGCCAGCGGCATCCAAAACCCTAACTCAATGACCTGGATTAGTCCAAAACCCTAATTCCTTAATCGAAAATAGAAAACCATCAGCAAAAACCATGTGCCGAAAAAACCACTTAAATACATGACACGTTTCTCGAGGCAGAATTTTTTTTTTCAGGGGGTGCTGCCCCCGGACCCCCGCTCGGGGGGCTCCACCTCCCTCTAACCCCCCTGTGCACCCAACGCATACGCTTAGACACTACTACTCGTGCAAAGAATATAACACATACCCAACAAATCTAGTTGGACCAACTAGAACAAAGGGTTTAAAAGGTGATCAATAGTTTATGTTATTGGTTGATGATTATACAAGAATGACTGTAGTTTGTTGTCTCAGGAATAAATCATAAGAATTTGAAAACTTCAAGGTATACAATGAAATGGTTGAAAATGAAATTGATTAAAAAATCAAATGCTTGAGATCGGACAATGGAGGAGAGTTTACTTCAAAATAATTTATGGAATTCTGCAGAAAGCATGTAATAAAAAGACAATTCTCCATTGCTAGGACACCTCAACAAAATGGGGTCGTTGAAAGAAAGAACAAGACAATACAGGAAATGGCTCGAACAATGTTAATGGATTCCAAGTTGACATTTTTTTTGGACACATGTAGTGCATAAAACAGTTCACATTCAAAACAGATTAATGCTTAGAAACAATAGTGACAAAACTCCCTACGAGCTATGGAAAGTTAGAACAACAAATGTGAAGCACTTCAGAGTTTTTGGAAGCAAATGCTACATCAAAAGAGAAGATGATAGAATGAGAAAGTTTTATTCTCATGTGGAAAAAGGCGTACTTGTTGGTTACACAAATACAAGGAAAGCATACAAATGTTACAATCTAAGGCTCAACAAAGTAGTGGAAAGTATCAGTGTAACGGTTGATGAGACAAGTGGATGAAAATTAAAGGAAGAAGAAAATGAATCAGTGGAACATGTTTACAAAGAAGAAGAAAAAGGGGAAGATGAAGAAGATCATATAGAAGTATAAGAGCAAGTACAATATGTACCTCCAAGGATACCTAGAAAGCGAATATAGAAGAATCATTCGTCGGATCAAATTATTGGAAACAAATATGCAGGAGTTGAGACTAGAAGAAGAATTCATTCACCAGAACAACTGCACCTAACACTCTTATTTTCGATTGAACCAAACTGTTTTGAAGAACAAAGCAATGATGAATTATGGATAAAGGCCATGAATGAAGAATTGAATCTAATAGAGAAGAATGACACTTGGGAATTGGTTCCAAGACCAAGGTAAAATAATTTGATCGACACAAAGTGGGCTTTAGAAATAAATTGAATGAATATGGACATGTTACCATGAACAAAGCTAGATTGATATGTAAAGGATATGCATAGGTTGAAGGTATTGACTTTGAAGAGACATTTTCCCTGGTTTTCAGAATGGAAGCAATCATATTGATCCTAGCTTATGCATGCTCCAAGAATATTAAAGTGTATCAGATGGACGTGAAATCAACTTTTATGAACGAGGAACTTGAAGAAGAATTCTACATTGAGAAACCATAAGTATTTCAGTTGTCAGAGAATGAAGATTATGTGTGCAGGTTGAAGAAGGCCTTATATGGTCTAAATGTTAATACCTAAATAATGTCTCATTACCCCTTAATTGGGGCATATTACAATAGTAATGTTATTTTATTTATGTCATATTTAGTCCATTAGTTGTAATTATACCCCCTAGTCTCCTATATATACCAAGGAGAGATTTTCATTTGGAATCATCTTGTAATTGTACATTTATGTGGGCATAAGGAGGTTTCCTCCTCGAAGAGGATTATTATCTGAATTTCTCTCTTTTTCAAGGCTTTAAGTACTTATTATGAGGTTTTTCTATGCTATATTGATATTTGGTTCTTAACATATGGTATCAGAGCTCAATGTCTTGGGGTTTCGCTGCTACATATGAGACACCTTGGAATTTTCGCTATAAATTTTTTTCTAAAATGTTTTAGAAGGAACAAGTTGGAGGATATTTATCATACAGATCAAGGTATGTTGGGTTAAAATTTTAGCTCCTGAGGCCTTATACTTTCAGAGATATAGCCTGTGCAAGATAGGGTTATGGAATCATCCTAAACCGAGTCATTGCAAAATTTTATCTATAAAAAAATTTCTGTAATGTTTCAGAACCTGAACACCCGAGGCTATTCACAAAAATCAGTAAGGTATCTGTGGTAAAATTTTTAGCTTCTGGGTCATCTTAAATTTGTAGATACACCCTGTGGAAGATAGAGTATCTGACGAGTCCTATTGACTAGTCTCAAGAAGGTGTTCCAGGTAAAACAATCACAAATTATTCCTCGAGTATCAAAATTGAGTGAGACTGGTTGCATTGGATAGTGGAAAACCTGTAGTATTTTTGGTACGAGTGTCAGAATTTTATATCAATTATTTTGTGTGGGGCATGCTATAAAAGTGATATCTCCTGGAAAGACAAAAAATCAGCAAGTTGTGGGGAAGTTACCGTAAATTCCACTTGGCACATCCAATTTTGATCAGACCTGTGGCATTGCAGAGAAGAAATATTAGAGAACTAAAAAAAATAAAGTTTCATACCCAAAAGGGATGAAACTTTGGAGATACAGCAGAATAAAGATTGTTTAACAAAACCACCTCAAAATCAAGGTTCAAAAGTGATACTTGGCCAACATGTCACCCAAAAAGGGAACTTCTACACCAAATAAGCCTCTAGAAAGTCCTACTTGGACTCTTGATGAAGGTGAATAAATGTGTAGGGACATAAATGAATTACAAAAGAAGACAGTGACAAAAGATGAACTACAAGGGATGATGGATTCAACTGAAGCTAAATTGGAGGCAATAATGGATACTAAGATGGATGGTTTAAAAAGGGAGATCATGGAAGGAATGGAAAATTTCCTAATAGAGAGGACACCTGAAAGTGAAAATGTGTCCCATGAAATTCATGATGAGGACACAAGGAAGATGAATCAAGAATGGAGAAACTC
>JASDQU010688293.1:22184-37367 GCA_032191745.1 Picea mariana
AGTTGGTAAGAGGTGTATGGTGGACCTAGAGGTAGAAGTTGAAGATATTCAATTAGTAGATCAAACAAAGGGGTTGAATATCTTTGAATATTCGAAAACAAAGGTAAAATATGTAGTACTATGTGAGGTCTCTAGGTCTACCCACCTAGAAGACAAGGATGACTTATCATCGGTGGTGTCAAAGCCTTTGACTCACATCCAAAATGGGTTATTACATGAAGTATAGGTTGTCTAGTTGTTGTCAAAAGTTTTCATTGCAAGCAGGAGTATGAGAAATCACTTCACTATAGACAAGGATAGGAATCCTATAGTTGTTCTTATGGGTAGTTATAACAACCTATCTTCTACTCAGTCTCCAATGATAGCTCCCTCATGCAGATCTGGGAAGGTTTTGTCTTCATAGGTCACTAATGTTTTGGTTGACAATAGGAAAAAACTTACTAGTGAGGTGGTTGTGGTTTAAGCAGGGTTTCTGGTTCGTGGAGGGTATGTTGGAGGAAACCTTGACCTAGAGTGCCTAGTGGGATGTAATGATGACTCTCGGAGGGAAGCAAGACATGAGGGGAATATTAAGATGAGAAAGAAAAGGAAAGTCGGGAAGAAGGAGGTTGGTCTATGGTTGGTGGGTGGTCAAGGTATACAAGTAAGCCAAATCCTCAATTTCTCTGGTAAAACCCTAGTTGGAAACTTTTTGGGTAGGCAAGTGTTGAAGACAACTTTGAACAACTAGATGTAGGTGTCTTGGGCATCAGTAATTGAATATGGTCCAATCTCACATATTCTTATAAAGGGGTGGACTGGGTTCATGTTTTGATCCGAAGCGAATGTTGCAATGATCTTGGGTGGTAGATGGTTATGGGGTTTGGGATTACTACATTAAAAGATGTGGCATTTGTGTTTTGACCAATGGTTGGAGGATTCTATGATCATTCCTATTTGGGGTAAAATGTTGCTAGTACCATTAGATTTTTAGTTGGAGGAGGGAATCTCTGCTTTGGGAAATTGCATTGGTCGAATGATATGTGTGGATTAGAGCTTCATGAATGATAACAAAAGAACTATGCAAGGGCATTGGTGGAGATTGACATCAGGTATGGTTTGTATGAGAGTTTGGAGATTATCTTTGGTGAGTTTGATTTTATGTAGGAGAACTATGGCAAGGGAATTGGTGGACATTGACATTAGGGATGGTTTGTATGAGAGTCTGGAGATTATCTTTAGTGAGTTTGATTTTATGCAGATATTGGACTATGTGAATGTTCCTTTCCGGTGCATCTATTTCCACCAATATCGTCATATTATTTAGTATTATCATTTTCCCTTCATGAAATTCGTGTGGAGAAAAAGCAAGATTCTAGGTCTAAAAGTATGTCATCTAAATCAGATAATGAATTCAAGAAAGGCATGAGGTTGGAAACATGCTCTCAATTCATGATAGGAGATGGTTTAGATGTTAAGGAGATTGAAGGTTGGAAGTTGGAAGGGATTTCTTAGGTTTTGGGTGACTGGAACTTGAAAACTAGTGTAGCTTATAATTCAAAAAATGATATAGTAGTTATGTCGATTAGAGATTCTGAGGTTGGACTCATTACTGACCATGATTTAGATGTGGGTGTGGATGTGGTGAATGATTAAATTTCTTTGTCTCACGCAAAATTCGAAACTGTTAAGTCCCCAACAAACTGTGATGTTAGAATCCATAATGAAATACTAACTAGGGTAGAAATTTTGGCCAACTCCAATTGAGACTAAATGGGTTCCAATGAAAAGAAGGCTGGGACCATGGCTCATAATGATGTTATTGGGGTGAGAGTTAATTTGGGAAATCCATATGAAGATCCCATTATTTGAAATACTTTGGGAGACGGTTCCTCCATGGATTTGGAAAAATTTTCTTCGAGCCTGGGAGTAGGAGATAATGTTGTTGGATGTAGAGGTCGAGGTCATTTTAATCCGCAATCTAAAAAATATGAAGGTGAAGTTGGTGGACCTATTATTGGGCGCATGGGAGTTGATTATTATAAATATTTGGTATCCTCATTGTTATCCCAATTTTGTGGGATAACTAAGGATACGATGTCTCGAGGCCCTCAGGTTGCAGATATAGAGTGCCAATAGACCACATGACTAGCGATGTCCACTTGCACATATGGAAGCCTTCTCTATCACCACAGTTTGGATCCATTTTCCAGCGCATCCACCACACCAGCTAGCTTCTAGACGACACATGGGTCTTTCTCCAAGCGGTACAAGTTAGGTATTGTGGTAGGTAATCACCCTAATATTTGAGGAATTTAAGCATGTGTATTTAAGATGCTTTTGATTATAGAATGTCTACTTGGACATTATGCTTTTGACCCTATTTCACCTTGGTGAGTGTCATATATTTCCTAGTAAGTGGCCTAATTTTAGGGAAGGGTTGCAACTGGGGATCCCATGAGGGGTTATTGTACCATTCTCGAACATACTTACCACTCTTTGCTCATTGCATTCCCATCATATTTCCCTCTTCTAGGCCCTTTGAATTTAGTGACCCAATAAGGGATGTACCTCATTTCATGGGAAGAAGGGGCTAAAGGCCTAGGGCGATGGTTGCTAGCAAAATATAAGAGCATAAAATATAAACCTTCTATATGCTCACCCAGACAGGTCTTGAGAACGATGAGTTGCTTCTCTTAGAATAATTGAATACCTGCACAATATCAAACACATAATAAATATCCCACTTGAATATATGACTAACACAAGTGTGTTACAACACTTTACATGGTTACCCCTATGGCACTTTGTGGACCTCTTATTTCAAGTGACAATGTGTTACTGCCCCCCAAGCTAATCAATTCACTATTGGGAGTGCACACATGTTTGGATAATTAATTAATTAATTAATTAATGGCAATAAATGGGCTTGGAAAAAGATTGCATTGAAGAAGAAGGTGCAACACACCCCCTACAAAGGCACCCATAAATGAAATAATACGATCCCTTGTATGTCATACAACTCATTGACCTATGAATCCTAAACCCCTATCCACCTCATCATCCACTACATGGCCTTGAAGGGGAATACTTGGGAGAATCCCCTACTTGAGGGTTTTGGTCTACCCAATAGGACTTTTATGACACCCCTCCCATACCTAAACTTGGTCAATTGTATAGGGTCATAGAGAATTTGTTTAATTTGATGAGGTAGTTTATTGCACATGTTTAGGTGCCTTGTTTATTATATGTGGTTTTAACTTTCCATGATATTTTGACTTGAGATCATTGGAGGGCGAGCCTATTTGTTTTGCAGGACCTTGTTTGGTGTATAGTTTTGGAGGAACAAGCCTAGCTTGGGTTTCCATGGGGTTTGAAGCCCACAGGTTGGACTCCAAGGGCCCACATGCCGGATCATGATGACTTGCCTTTAGAGGCCTAGAAGACATCTTGGAAGACATAACCTAGCCCTCACATGCCAAATGACTTGCCTAGGAGGGGAAAAACATCACCTTTTGAGGCTTGACATCACCTAGGGCTAGGGTTTGGTGCTGATGGAGATGTTGCTCATTGACAGATGGCGTGTTTTGAAGCAAGGAGGTTTGGGGCCATGAAGAAGAGGCTTAGATGAGTGACATGTGGCCTTTGGAGGCCTATCCATGCTTCCTCAACTCCAATGACTTGTTACAAGTGTCAAAACGTCTCCCTAAAGAGGTGACATCATCTTATTTTAGGGCTTCTAATGTGCTAAAGTTTAAATTAAATATTATTATTTGTGTAAAGGGGTAAGATAAGGGTTGTTGACCCCTTATCTTATGTTTTAACCTAAATTATGAGGACAAACAATGTTTAATACTTTTTGTATAAATATAGATCATTTGTATCTCATTTGAACATGGCTCTCCCTTGTGGAGAAGGATACTTAGCTGAAATTTTCGCTACTCTTGGAGCATTTCATCTCTCTTTTTCAATTTTTATGGTTTCTCTTGCTATTGATGGAAAAAAGTGGTGCGCTACACTTGGAGGATTTTTATCATGCTTATAGATGGAATTTTCTTGGTCACTTAGGGTTTCATCTTGCATCCATTTGGAATTGGTAAGGAAATTATGCACTTATTGTCTAAAATTATTGCTTCTTCGATAATTGTTAGTGGATGAACCCTTGGAGGAGTATAAGGGCATACACCCTCCCTAAGATTCATTTATTTTTTTGTGAAAGGTCATTAATTGCAATGTTACTTGGAGCTATACAAGGGCGTACACTCTCCAAGTTCACCTTTGTTTGTTTCACAAACCCTAGGGAGTAAAAGGGATTACACCCCTAGGTTATTTTTGGATAGAGATCATACATCCAAGGTCATATTGTTGCATAAGGTTTTGTTGAGAGAAGTAAAAGGGATTACACCCTCTTAGCATTTATTAGTGGACCTATCTTGCCTTGGGAAGTAAAAGGATTTACACCCCCAAGGACTTAGCTTAAGCCTTAGTAATCACATTCTTTGACTCCACAACCCAATAGCAAGGCACTAATCATTTTCAATTTGCATTGGAGAAATAAATTTTTTGAATTGTGATACGTGAAAATACGAAGGAATCAACTTGTTCAAATTTATTTCTTTCTTTGATGTTCTAAGCTTGCTATTTCACATAGGGCATCTCAATTGGCTAAGTGTTTCTTACTGCTATTATAATATCAAGTATCTATAGCCCATTATCCCCATTTTGTGGGATAACTAAGGGGATTATGTCTCGAGGGCCTCAGGTTGTAGATATGGAGTGCCAAGAGACTACACGACTAACAATATCCTTTTGCACAAATGGAGACCCTTATCACCACCACATAGGTCGTAGACTTTCAGATGGCATCCACCACATCAGTTGGCTTCTGAGAGGCAATGGGCCTTGCTCCATGAGATACAAGTAAGGTACTATGGTGAATGTGATTTCAATATTTGAGGTATTTGAGTATGTTGTATCTTAGACTGCTTTAGATTTCATGACATATGCTTGGACATTATTCCTTTTTCCCTGCTTCACCTTGGTGGTTGGCATTGTTCCCTAGTAAGTGGTCTTCCTTGGGTATGGGTTTTCTACTAGGAACTCCCTTGAAGAGACACCGTACCATTCCCGACCATGCTTACCACTTTCCATCACTATTTCCCCCCATTTCCTTATCTCTTGGGATTTTTAGGGTGTATTGACCCAAGAAGGGGTTGTCCTTCATTCTATGGGAATAAGGGGTTGAAGGCCTAGAGGGATTGATGTTGGCTAAAATTCAAGATAATTTATATAAACCTTCCATATGATTCACCCAATGATCCCCCTAGAAAGCAATGAAACACTTATATGTAAGAAAAAGGGGACCCACAAGAATAATGATTAAGAATGCTTAAAGGGTTAGTTGGAGGATAGGAGGTCTCATCACGAGCCGACCTATCATGTTTATAGATTTCTAGTGGTATGCCATTACCATCATGTGGTCACCAAGCTAGGGTAACAACTCTCAGCTGTATGGCTGAGAGAAAGGGAGTCTCATCACGGGCCATTCTTCTCATTTCCACTAGGTGTTTGTGAGTGACACTGTCATTATCTGGACACCACTCCAGGACAATGGCCTTCAACTTGTTCTTAAAATATGAAAGAAACAAAGAATGGAAAAACGATGGGCTTGGGAAAATTTCATTGCAAACGAAGGTGCCACACACCCTCTACAAAGGCACCCATGAATGAGACACTACAACCCCTTGTATGTCATGAACCCCATGCCCATTGAGTCTTGACCCTTAACCACTTCACCCACTTTACATGGATTAGAGAGGGATATCTTGGAAACACTCCTTGACCTAGGGAAAGATCTACCCAATATTACACCTCGTCAACCCTCCCATATCCAAGCTTGGCAAGTTGCATAATGTCTTTGAGCACTTAATTGTTTGACAAGGAAATATTTCATGCACATGCTTAGGTGGCTCATTTATTGATTTGATTTACTTATCATGATGTTATGACTTGAGATCCTTGGAGGGTGTGCTTACTTGTCTTTACAGAACCTAGTTGGTGGACAGTTTTGGAAGCACAAGCCTAGCTTGGAATTCCTTGGGGATGCAAGCCCACAGGTTGGATGCCATGGGTCCACATGCCAAATCATAGAGACAAATTTTTGGAGACCTAGAAGATGATGTGGAATACCTAGCCCAAACCTCACATGCCAAACAATTTTCCTAGGAGAGGAAAAATGTCACCTTTTTAGGATTGACGTCATCCTTGGGGGATAGGGTTTGGTGGTGAGACATGGACAAGTGGAAGTCTTGGTGAAAGAAGGATTTTATCATGAAGAAGAAGATGTGGATTGATGACAAGTTTCCTTTGGAGTACTAACCATGCTACTACAACTCCAACGACTTGGTCAAAGAGGAAAAATGTCCCCTAAAAGGGAGACATCACCTTCATTTTAGGCTTTTCTTTGTGAAAAAGTAAAATTAAAGTGAATTTTTAATTATTATCTTTGTAAAGGGGAAAGATTAGGGTTGTTCAACCCTAGTCTTGTGTTTTACCCTAAGTTATGTGGACAAACTATCTTAGTGACATTTTGTATAAATGAGAGATCATAAGATCTCATTTTAACATAACTCTCCCATTGTGAGAAGTACATGGCTGAAACTTTCGCTACCTTTGGATTTCTTCTTGTCTCTTGTGCTATGGAATTGTTTGTTTGGTTATGGTTATGATGATGATGATGCACTATCTCTTGGAGGTCACTTCTAGCTTATTGTGGTGGTTTACATTGGCATGTTAAAGGATTTTCTTGGATTGGTATGGTTCTTTACTTTGTTATTATAATTGGTAATTCAAGTTAAGGTTGTTTTGGCTAAGGGTAGATAGGGAGTATAAGCACATACAACCCTATCCTAGTTTCCACCATAATTGTTAATCTTTAAAATTATTTGCAAAGGTTTTGGTTAAGGAAGTATAAGGATATACACCCCTTAATTTCAAACGCTAGCTAGGTTACTTGCCTTGGGGAATAAGAGGATTTATACTCCCAAGGATCTAGTAGCCCTAGCTCTTTCTCTAAGACCCCATTAACCCATAACTAAAGGCACTAATCGTTGAATTGGAGACATAAATGATTGCATTGGTAAACGTGAAATTTCAGGATTTTGGTTTTCTCTCACTTGAGGTTTGTTCCCCTAGCCTTGAGATACCTTTCCTCATTGAGGCGTCCCCTTTCAACCAAAATTTATTTCTTCTGTAGTAAAACTAACTTACAGCCACTAGGGCTGCACTAACCATAAGTAACTAACCCTAACTAGCTCCTAAACTAACCCTGGACTAGCCCTAAAAATCTGCCCTAACCTGCTACTAACCTAGGCGCACTTATTGAGCTAACTAGGAGCTGATTTGATTGGATAAGTTCTTTGTTACATAAATTGGTTTGCTACAGCCATAAATCTGGTACATTTACTGCAAAAACCCTAAACATAACTTCACTCATAACTTACCTTTCTACCGTCAATATTTTCTGAAAGTTTGCCACTTTATTCTACTTGGTTAAATACAATTTTTGGGTGGATTCTTTTTGTAGTTTGTTGGCTAGATTCACTGTTGTCACAACACATTTTCTACAGCCATAAGGCTGGAAAATATTTCTGCATACATATTTTATGACAACCATAAATCATTGCTAAAGTCTCATGCTATATATCGTGAAATTCTCTAGTGTTTATCTACTTTGTTTCAAGCACATTTCATTGGAATTTTAGCAACTTGTTAGCAACTCTAATAATTGTTTCTTTATTGATATATATTGTTATCTATTTCTACAAATTAGGGACAACAATCCTAACTTTCTTATCCAACTAACATATTATACTGCATAGTGGTTTTCATTGTGTCTTGGGCATGTACAAATTTCTCGGCAATTCATACAAGGCTTTGGCAACCTCAAGACAACCTATGACTCATTATCAACCTTCCATTTCCATCTAGAATATTTGCCTTTAGGGGATTCAATCTTTTCATTTCCATTTTCACGCTGCTTTCCCCTAGGGTCACCGTGATCGCCTCCTAACAGTGACCTAGTCACCCTTGAAGCACGGGACCTATATCGAGATGACATTGGGTACAATGTCCCTTAAGTTGTCGCCAATTGGTGGTTGGGTAAGGATTTTTGCAACCTACAACTTGAGAAATAACACAACCATTAGGGTTCCAGAACATAATCAAACTTCTCAAATAACTCTTAGTTCAACTGCTAAATTTTTTCTAAATTTTTCCCACATAACCTACTAGGCCTAACACATCTTTTGGTAGATTTTGGGGAAGTTTTAGTGGCTGATTTTATTTTTGTAATAAATTTTTGTTATAGCCAATGAGGTGTCTTTTCAGTCAATGGAAATATGGAACCATGGGATGAAACCTCATCCAAAACTTGTTATGCATTGAAGATGGCACTTTTATAGATGGAAAAGGAAAAGGCTACTAATAAAGTTGTTGAGGAAATGATGAATTGTATACAAGAGTTATTTAAAAAATATGTCGAAGAACTAGCTCTTGAAGATGAAGAAGTTCTCGAAGAACAAACATATGAATAAAGATACCAAGAAGATCCTGACGAACTTTCTCATGTTGAAGATCCAGATGATACTTTTGACGAAGACAAAGTGCTCATATCTACCCTTCCACTTGATGAAGACGTCCATGATGTTGATTAATTGGGTTGGTTTTCATTGATGTCAACCCTTGAAGAAAGTACGATAGAAAATTCCGGTATCCTCAACAATATGGTTAGATGATTAAATTTCATTTGATGTATAATGGTGTGAAGGGTAGTATGTTTGTAGGTAAAACTATTCTAGATGCATAGTACATGTCATGTCATTTCCACGATATGTGGAACATCACGTAACTCATCACGGCTAGAGAGTTATGGCGTTGTGAAGTTAGAGAACCCCCACGAGCTATCTAGAAGGTCAAAGAAGTCAAGTTATTCTAGAAGCCCCTAGAAGAAGTTGACTAGTAAAGTGGGTGAAACTAAGAGTTAATCACGGGTTAAGTTGTTGCAATAAGAAAATAATTAAAAATAAGTTAGTTGCAACTAGAAGTGGAGAACTTAATATTTGTAGAAAAGTGGGTTAGAAGTGGACAAGTGGTTAGAAGTGGGTTAGCCTTAAAAGAAGGGAAATGGGTTAAGTTGGTTAGAAGGTAACTCCTTGAGGAAGCTACATGGAAGTATAAATAAGAGCGCAAAGCTCTCCTATTAGCACCTATTGAAAACATTGAATATCTATTATTGTGAAAGGTTTATTGCAGGTACTCATTGATACATCTGAAGTCATGCAAGTCTGAGGCAACATGAAGGGTTGACGTTGAAAGTTTCAGAGCTGCAAAAAATACTCAAAAATCCCTAGGTTTTGAGGTGTACATGGGATGCAATGGAGGAAGTCGTGTGCATACACATGTTGACAGTAGAATAGGGAATGTACATACATTTTCTGGAAGTAGAATAGGGCACGTACACATAGGAATAAGCCATGAAAGGTTGATTTTTTGAAGGTGCTAGGTCTCTAGAGTCTAAAAGCAAGCTCCCAGGAAGGTCTACAATGATCGGGTACAACAGATCTATCTATTGGTTCAAAAAGGCATGTCTTATTTCTATGAGTAGTTGGATTTTGTTTTGTACATGAGATATGGCTATGAGGGTTTGAGGATTTTCCCTAGAGCGCTTATTGGTTGTATGGAACTTATTGAATAATTCAGATCTACAGAAGTACAATGCTGGTATACTTGATATGATTCATTGGTACATCTTGTTGGTTCAAGTGTTTTAAGTATAGCTAGTATTATTGGTACATGGTTGAGGGTTTTTGGTTGTGAAGAGTTTGTGGAGTTGTTTGTGAAGTTTCATGATGCATAGCAACAAGGGTTTGATGTCTAGTCCATGTGAGGGTTATTATACTTGTTCATGATTATACACACTTGTATGGAACATGACTAGAGAAATATACATTCACTTGATTAAGGGATATGTATGAGTATGTATGCACATGGACCATCTATAGATTGAATACAATGACAGGTTGTAGGTTGATTTGAAAAGAGGAAACAAAGTGTCTGAGTTTCAACAAAAGTGAAAAACCCTAGCTTTAAGAAGGTGTACGCAGGCTGCAATATAGATAGGCCGCATACATACGCGGGTTGCAATACAGACAGGTTGCATATATACGTGAGCTGCAGCATAGATAGGTCGCGTACCTATTGGATTTTGTTGGTACATGAAGGGTACATGTATAGGTTGGTTATAGGACAATGGAACAGGTTGGATACAGGTTATTGGCACATATTGGTACAAGTTTACATTGGTATATCTCACAGTGACAGTGTGAAAATAGTTTCAACATTTAATTTATACTTCAGGAAGGTAAGAGGGGGTAAGGATAGGTGGTTGTATCCACCTTCCAGTTGTAGCCGGAGAGCATAGGGGGTTGTAGCCTCCTTCTGGTTGTAGCGAGAGAATTGGTGAGTTGGAGCTTCCCTCAGTTTGTAGCCTGAAAATACAGGGGGTCGGAGCCTCCTTCCAGTTGCAGCCGAAGAACATAGTAAGATGGTGCTTCCAATGAATGTAATTCTTAAAGACATATAATAAAAATCATTCTGTGGTTTTCTCCTGCATTGGGTTTCCACGTAACAATACTGGTGTACTATGCATGTGTGTGATTGTTCATTGTTTATGGTTTATTTACTTTGCACTTATTGGATGATAATGTTATATTGATCATAAAGATAAATAACACTTACATATTGTGGTTAAAAGGATTAAAATTCCTCTATTATGGATTCACCCCCCCTCTTAGTAATCCAACAATTGGTATGAGATTAGGTTACTTCAGAAATCAGTTTAACCACTAAAAGGTAGATCATGGAGAGAAACAATATGTATAAAAATGTAATACCACCTTTTTATGGACAAAACTATGCATTCTGAAGCAGAAGGATGAAAACATATGTACAAGCACAGGGATTTGAGGTTTGGAAATTAGTTGTATATGGATATAAAGAACCAACATTTCCACCAAAAAATGACAACGGAAGGAAACTCAGTCTAAAAAATTCAAAAGCCACAAATGCACTTCTGAATGGTCTTTGCGATTTGGTATATGTCAAAGTTATGCATTGCAACTCCGCTAAAGATATTTGGGAAAAAAATCAGAATATTTATGAAGGATATGAAAAATTCAAGGCAAAAAAGCTTCAAACTTACATAGGTCAATTTGAACAACTAAAGATGAAGGAAGATGAGAATATTGCAACTTACTTCTTACGAGATGATGAAACAATGAATGCAATCATAGGATTGGGAGAAGAAGTTGATGAATCTATAATTGTTCAAAGGGTACTAAGATCTCTTCTAATGAGGTTTGATCCTAAGATCTCAACACTAGAATAGAGAGCATATATAGACTCAATAAGCATGGATGAACTACATGGAATATTCATAGGCTATGAAATGAGACCTGAACGGGATAATCCAGGTATAAAAGAAGCATCATTCAAAGCAACAGGGAAAGCAAAAGGAAAAATAAGATAGCAACAAGAGTGACATCTCAGAGGATGATGAAGAAGTAGCCAAATTCATTAGAAGATTGAAAAAGAGAACCATCGACAGATATAAAAATAAGCTTCCATTGATTTGTTTTAATTGTGATGGTATTGGTCATTTTACTAACAAGTGTCCTCATAAGAAAAAGAAAATAAATGATGAAGATGATTCAAATAGAAAACAAACATATACAGGCAAAAGAACAAAAAAGAGAGTCTTCAAGAAAAGTTTTTTCACCAAAGAAGACAACTCCTCATCAGATGAAGATGAAGTCAGTGAAAGTGAGACAAAAACAGTTCTATTCATGGAAGTAGAAGATTTCGATAAAGAAGGCACCGAAGAGGAATATGTAGAGGCATAAGTTGACTATATAGAAGAACTGTTGAGTGATATAGAAGTTATAAAAAGAGAAAATAAGAAAAACAAGAAGCTCCAAGAAGAACTAGACAATAAAGAAGACACTCAAGAACTAGAGCAGATGATCACGGAGTTGAAGGTTCAAATAGAACAAGACAAAAGAATTGAAGAAGAACTCAAAGAAAATCTGGAAGAAAAAGAAATGATTATTTAAAACATGGAAGCAGAGATTGTCACATTGAGAAAAGATCTTCAACATAAAAACATGCAGAATAGCTCTAAGGTTCTGGATAACATTATCAACAGTTAGAGGCCACATCATGACAAGTCTGGGCTATGATACAATCAGAAAAAAAGAGGTTCAAGATCCAAAACTATAGATCAAAAAACAAAATCAAGAAGCTATGCAGAGACAATCATAAGATCTCATGAGAAGGAAGAAAACAAGAGGTTTCATTACAGAGATGTTCCACCAACCAGAATATTCAGTTTCCAGAATCCGCAACAGCCAGAACGAAAAGGATTTCAAGAAGAATATGGGTTCAGAATATCAACTCCCTTCATAAGATATTCAACTCCCAAGTATAAAACCATTTTTTTTTGTTTTATGTTATGCATGTAATAATTTTGGACATAAAGCTGTAAATTGTAGAGAAAATAGTAGAAACATAAACAAATTTAAAAATCATGCACAAAATGGTTATCCAAGAAGGCCTAGTGAAACACATAAAAGAAGTTACAACACGTTTGAATCCTTGAGTACCGAAGTGGAATGCTACAAGTGCAACAAATTTGGACACTTGACCAAATATTGTAGAATGATAGTTCCTCCCAGAGAATCAAAACAAAATAACAACATGTACAGAAAGGAACCTCAACATAGAACATGGATAAGAAAGAAGAATCAATATAACAATGAAGAATGCGCACTTTCCCTACAAGCTAAGAAAAATAAATGTGGTTGGTATGTTGATAGTGTCTTCTCAAAACACATGACAATGATGAGGATCGATTTCTAACTTTGAAAAAGGAAAGAGATGGATTAGTGTCCTTTGGAAACGACAACTTAGCTAGAATCAATGGAAAGGGGACAATTATAATTGGAAGCAAGAATACCAAGGAAAAAAATGTTCTACTGGTAGAAGATATGAAACATAATCTTCTAAGTGTAAGTCAAATGTGTGACCAATGTCACAAACTTATGGTCGATTCACAGAAGTGCGAGATAAGAAAAGCAGGTTCAGGTAAATTGGTCGCAACAACTGCAATAACTTCAAGAAACATATATGTATTAAGTGAAATTGGAAATGAAAAGTGTTGTGTAGGAAAGGAAGATGAAGTTTGGCTATGGAACAAAATAATGGGTCACATAAACTTAGATAACCTTGTCAAATTCAGCAAAAAGGAAGCAGTCAGAGAAATTCCCCAGATCACGAAGCCAACCAACACATTATGCAAGCATTGTCAATGAGGAAAGCAAAAAAAGACCAAGTTCAAATCAAAGGAATACTCAACGACAAGACCATTGGAAATTGTGCATACTGATCTTGTAAATTCTAACCTTGTACAATGTCTACTGTAAACAGATATTAAGAAAAGAACAAAAAAGATACAATGGAAAATACAAACATTACATAGAGGGTTTTCCCCTGGAAACCCAAACCGGGAAAACCAACATATATTATATTCATTCATTGTGTTACATTGTTTAAATAACAATATACATATAGGAGCCAGCGGCATCCAAAACCCTAACCCAATGACTTGTATTATTCCAAAACCCTAATTCCTTAATCAGAAATAGAAAACCATCAGCAAAAACCATGTGCCGAAAAAACCACCTAAATACATGACATGTTTCCCGAGGTAGGTGTCACGTTTCCCAAGGAAAAAAAAAATTGGGGGGGAACTGCCCCCGGACCCCTGAGCAGGGGTCTCCGCCCCCCTGCACGCCCGTCACATATGCTCAGACACTACTACTTGTGCAAAGAATATAACACATACCCAACAAATCTAGTTGGACCAACTAGAACAAAGGGTTTAAAAGGTGATCAATAGTTTATGTTATTGGTTGATGATTATACAAGAATGACTGTAGTTTGTTTTCTCAGGAATAAATCATAATCATTTGAAAACTTCAAGGTATACAATGAAATGGTTGAAAATGAAATTGATTAAAAAATCAAATGCTTGAGATCGGACAATGGAGGAGAGTTTACTACAAAAGAAATTATGGAATTCTGCAGAAAACATGTAATAAAAAGACAATTCTCCATTGCTAGGACACCTCAACAAAATGGGGTCGTCGAAAGAAAGAACAAGACAATATAGGAAATGGATCGAACAATGTTAATGGATTCCAAGTTGACATTTTTTTTGGACACATATAGTGCATAAAACAGTTCACATTCAAAACAGATTAATACTCAAAAACAACAGTGACAAAACTCCCTGCGAGCTATGGAAAGTTAGATCGACAAATGTGAATCACTTCAGAGTCTTTGGAAGCAAATGCTACATCAAAAGAGAAGATGACAGAATGGGAAAGTTTTATTCTCATGTGGACAAATACTTACTTGTTGGTTACACAAATACAAGGAAAGCATACAAATGTTACAATCTAAGGCTCAACAAAGTAGTGGAAAGCATCAATGTAACGGTTGATGAGACAAGTGGACGAAAATTAAAGGAAGAAGAAAATGAATCAGTGGAACATGTTTACGACGAAGAAGCAAAAGGGGAAGATGAAGAATATAGAAGTATAAGAGCAAGTACAATACGTACCTCCAAGGATATCTAGCAAGCAAATACAGAAGAATCACCCGTCGGATCAGATTATTGGAAACAAATATGCAGGAGTTGAGACTAGAAGAAGAATTCATTCACCAGAACAACTGCACCTAACACTCTTATATTCGATTGAACCAAACTATTTTGACGAAGAAAGAAATGATGAATTATGGATAAAGGCCATGAATGAAGAATTGAATCTAATAGAGAAGAATGACACTTGGGAATTGGTTCCAAGACCAAGGTAAAATAATGTTATCGACACAAAGTGGGTCTTCAGAAATAAATTGAATGAATATGGACATGTTACCATGAACAAAGCTAGATTGATATGTAAAGGATATGCATAGGTTGAAGGTATTGACTTTGAAGCGACATTTTCCCTGGTTTTCAGAATGGAAGCAATCAGATTGATCCTAGCTTATGCATGCTCCAAGAATATTAAAGTGTATCGGATC